>CAIGRH010125513.1:0-11085 GCA_903798295.1 Fraxinus nigra | reverse complement strand
CACGGTGTCTTGTTTTCTAGTGCAAGAAAATTGACCCCGTGACAATAGTCATAAATGCAAATTTCAAGATACTAGGCATGGGACATTATTCTATGGCCTCAAATGGTTCAAAGAAAATATACGTAAATGAAGAGTAAGGATAGCTGATTTAATTAAGTTCATAGGTTTATAGAATTAAAGATTCAGCGTGAAAAGCTGTTGACATGGACATGCATTTAATTCAAGATTAATTTATCATATTTCTTTACAAAGATCGTAACAAGGTTGTATTACTCTGTCTAACTATGAATTTATCTGCCCACATATAACAATTTTAATGATGATGAGTGTCTTATATCCCAAAAGACAGATGACATAATGCATGAGTGATTTCCTTATCAAAAACAGCCAAGATATCCAGATCTGGAAAGGCGAAGGACCAATGGCAAGATTTTGGTAAAAAGGATTACTCATACATGCACGTGATTGACATGCATGGTTCAACATTTTAATACATTTCCACAAATGTCAAGATGTGAGAACATAACGCAAGAGTAATCACAAAAAACTAAAACATTTTCAGTATGATATTTTTTTTTCTCAATTTTCATAAAATAATTAATACAAATTCTTATATTTTCATTTTATTGCATTACATTAAAAACCAATATTTTAAACAAAAAGGATTGATTTATATGAAAATGCAACTTCTCCATTGCGTTTCTAAAAATTACCAAAATTTTTCTAAAAACGAAAGGGAAATGAAACTTTAAACCAGGGTACACATTCCAATATTACCATGATAACATGATCACAAATTCATAATCGATATTCCACTTCTTCCCCAGAGTAAAATTGTTGAGCAAGTCCATCCCACTGCTATTTTCAAATAAGAACATATTCTAACACTCTTTGACATTTCTACTTCTGAAACAAGTGGTAGAATAAATTTAAATCTACATAAAGTTTTAAGCAACTACCAGACGGAAACTCAGAGATAGGTAATCATATACATTGAACCAAGAATTAGAGTTTTTAAGTTCTCAGATCCCTTTCTTTCTTCAAGCTGCATTAGTAAACTTTGTAATTTTCCCCCAAACTTTCAGTATAATAGAGAGTAATTGATTTCTCAATAATCACCACAGTACTTAGAAACTTGAGAAATTATACAATACAACCCATCTAATGTGCCATCTTAACCAATACCACTATCTGATCCGTATAGTAGTGTATTGGCGACAAGTATAATTCAAACCCTCTTACGCATTCAGAATTCTACAATATAAGACTTTTAAGTAAAAAGTGCACACCTATTAATACATGAAGATAGTTTTTCTAAAGCTCCCTCTCTTTTATAATAACAACAATAAACACTTCAAAGTTTAAACATAAAGGGGAAAAAATCAATATTTGACAGTGCAAAGCCTAAAAAAACCTAGCTAAAAAATTTCAGTAAAATCGATTCTTAAAACACAAGCAATTCAAGGAATGAAACTCCAAGACGTAATCTTTACTTTAAATTGTGACCCGAGTCGGCCCGAATATCACATACAGCAACAATGCATATCATAACTACAAAAACCCTAACCTCAATTTACTAAATTCTTCACTTTAAAACCAAAAATACATATGTTATCAGGAAAAAAATTACTCACCGCTGCTATCGTACGGCTCGTAGTCCATTGCCAGCTTTCTCGCTGCTCAAATTCACAACTTCTAGCAGCTCAATTGTTCTCGAACCCTAAAAGAATTTTCTCAAGACAACTCGAAATTATGCTCTTAAAACCTAAAAACCTCGAATAAAAAAAAACCTGGGAAATATTCAAACTTTATAAAGTAAATTCAACATAGACATGAAGTTTTGGGGAAGAGGCGAAACGATTGTGATTTGCGAGTGATGCAATGTCCCTAGTGTGTAGGTATACGCGGATGTGATGTATGTTTATAAACTTTGGTTAAAATAGAGGGGTTTGAATTCCGGATTCTGATTTTATAACAAAATGTTTTTTTGAGTATTACCCGATGGGTTGGGGTTTGGACACGTACTAATTTTTTTCACGGATTTCCATTTCAATCACGAAGGCGAATGATCCCATTGTTTTCAAAATGGATTTTTTGTTTCTCAAGTCTTTTCAATTACACATTTTTAATAAAATAATATTAAATATAAATATAAATTTTTATTTTATTTTTTAATCAGACATTTTTCTTTATTTTCCTAAATTTTAGCCCCGCTGAGATTAAAATATCAATTCATATGACATTAAATGATAGGTTAAATGAAACAAGTTCTATATGACATAAAATGATATGTTAAATGAAACAAATCATTTACTATGTAAACTGAGGTTATAAACCCAATAAAACAAAATAACATTATTCATTCCAAAATGCATTTTTAACTGAAAATGGCACAAATAGATTATCTATTTGTGTTGAAAAATTATCAAATACAGTGAAAACATTTTATATTTTAACTCTTTTTTTGTGGAGATTAAATCGGAGTTTTAATATATTTTGATAAAAAATTAACGAAGTATGATTGAAAAAAGTTTTGAATCCCATAAAATATATTATTAAAATTAATTATTGACTTTAGTATGATATTTTAATTGAATTTTAATCCAAACCAAACAAGGACTTAGAAATAAATAATTAAATTGTTTTTGTAATGAGACATGCTCATAAGATTATTTTTTATGACAAATAAGACACAACATTTTATACGTAGATAAAACTAGTCAGTGCAACCATAAATATAAAATTTGGGAAGTCGCTAAATCAAGCTCTATCCCTAAGACTAGTGTTGGATTTTATATGCAATAATAGAAAAGTGGGAAAAAAAAATCAACACAAAGATTTAACGCAATTTGACAATGTGCCTAAATCCACAAGTAGCAAAACAGAGATATTTTATTCAATATAAATAATAAGGTTACCTCATCAATTTATATATTAACCTTAGCTCATAAAAGACTTTTGGGCCCATATAAGAAAATACTCAAGTACCGTATCACTGGGCGTTGCCCCCACACCCCCAACTTATTCAACATCTATGGCAAAACAATAAATTAAACATTGAGCTCTGGCATCGCCATATTCTTCCAATAAACATATGTTCCACTTTATATGAATCACATACACAACAATATCCATCTTGCCAAATATTCACCCCTTACGAGAACTAATGGAAAAAAATATAGCCTGAGAAAACAATATCTATGGCTAGTAGGTTGGTACACCTCCTCTCTAACACTTAGAGATATTAAACAAGTTCAAACAATGCTTGAACATGTCCATTGTAAATTAAACCCCGAGCTCTAGCATCACCATATTCTTCCAATAAATCCGCGTTTCACTTTATGTGAGCCACATATACAACAATCTCCACATTGCCGAATATTCACCTCTTACGAGAAACAATGTAAAAAATATAGCTCGAGAAAAACACTATCTGGGACCAATAGGTTGGGACATCTCATCTCTAACACTTAGAGATATTAATCAAGTTTAAGCGATGCTTAAACTTGTCCGTTGTGATTGGCTTTGTCAACATGCTGCTACATTCTCTGAGTTATGCACCTTCTCTAACAACGGTTTTCCTAAAGTAACCAACTCACTTATCTTGTGAAATCTCACATCAATATACTTGGTTCTTGCATGATAAATTTGGTTCTTTGCTAAGAAGATGATGCTCTAACTATCATAATATAGCTTCATTCCATCTTGCTTGATCCCAAACTCCCTGACAAGTCTTCTCAACCACAATAATTTCTTTATTGCCTCGGTTGTCGCCATGTACTTTGCTTTAGTCGTGGATAATGCCACAAGTGACTGTACCATTGATCTCCAACATATAGGCTTCCCTAAGAGTGTGAAAATATAACTTGTATGAGACATGTGTCATCCAAGTCGCCTGCATAATCCGCATCTACATATCCCTGAACTGAAACATCATCATTTTGTCTTTTGAACATGATCTCACACTCCATTGTACCTCTCAAGTACTTGAATATTCACTTTACTACTCTCCAATGCTCTCTGTCGGGATTAGCCATGTGCTTGCTCACCACATTGACTACATGTGCTATATTTGGTCTGGTACATACCATTGTATACATCAAACACCCTACTACATTGGCATAGAGCACTTTGACATTTCTGCAATTTCTTCTTCATTCTTTGGACACTAATTAGTAGACAATTTGAAGTGATATGCCAATGGTATAACCATTGGTTTTGCATCGAACATGCTAAATTTTTCCAACACTTTCTTAAAATAATTTTTCTGAGACAATCATAATTTTCTGGTCTTCCTATCTCTGTTGATCTCTATGTCAAGAATCTTCTTAGCTAATCCCAAGTCTTCCATATCAAACTTACTACTCAACAAAAACTTCAATCTGTCTACCTCATTCATGTTCTTAGTAGCAATTAGCATATCATCCACATATAACATAAAAAAAATATAAATCATCCTCAAGAACTCTATAGTAAATACAACAATCATACTCATAATGACTTGGCCAATCTGAATCATGTGGGAGTTGAACTTTTTGTACCATTGTTGTGGAGACTGTTTAAGCCCATAGAAAGACTTTTTCAGTTTACACACAAGATTTTCTGTTCCTAATTCCAAGAACCCCTCTGGATGCTCCATGAAAATCTGCTCCTCCAAATCACCATGAAGGAAAGCAGTCTTAACATCCGGCTAGTCTAACTCAAAATCAAAATTGGCCACCATTGTCAAGACAATTTTGATGGAAGTATATCTGACAACTGAAGAAAAAATCTCATCATAATCTACTATATTCCTGTGAGAGTATCCCTTAGCTACTAACTGAGCCTTGTATATTTCCCATTCCTTTTCTGTCTTTGCTTCTTTTTTTTGTATACCTACTTACACCCTATATAGGTCTTTTCCCCCTTGGAATCTCCACCAAGCTCCAGATATCATTCTTATGCAATGACTCAATTTCTTCCATCATAGTCTCCATCCATTTACTTTTGTCCTAACTACCAACGACGTCCTGAAAAAGTTAGAGGATCACTACTGTAGGTAATGAGTGCATAAGAAACTGAATCATCGAATCCATACTTCGTCGATGGCCTGATAGTATGACAATGTCTATCTTTGGCAATACTATGATACTGCTCATCTTCTGACCCAGAGTTGTTTGTTCGCTGAGCATTGATCTCTATGTTAACATTGCTTAGCTATACTCGCACCAACTCTTGTTGCTGCCCTCACTTAAACTGAGTTTCTCTTTATCTGGAGAAATTTTAAGCAAATGCTTCATCAAAGACTACATCCCTACAGATCATCTTCTTTGCATTTGGATCCCAAATATGTGCCTTTTTACTCATTTTACATAGCCCAAAAAATGCACTTTCTTGATTTCGTATCAAGTTTGGATCTTTGATAACTAGATACACGTACATAAGTTGGACACACAAATACTCTCAAATCAAAATAATCAACTTTCATTGCCTGACCAAACTTCCTCTGCAACTTTCCCATCTAGCGCTGTCTGTGGTGATCTATTTATGACATAACATGCTATGTTTACTGCTTCTGCCCAAAAACACTTCAGAAGCCCCGCATTCAGCCTTAAACATCTTGCTCATTCTGTAATTGTTTTGTTTATCCTCTCGGCTACATCATTCTATTGTGGTGTCTTGAGAACTATATAGTGCCACTGAATACCATGCCCCTCACAGAATTTTAGAAATTGTGAATCTGTGTACTCTGTACCGTTGTTTGTCTTGAGATGCTTAATTTTCTTATCTGTATGTTTATCTCATCTACTTTCCACAATCTGAACTTGGCAAAAGTTTCAGACTTGTGCTTCATGAATTATATCAAGACTTTTCTAGAGAAGTCGTCAATGAAAGTAATGAAATATTGAGATCCCATTTTAGACAACTCTTTCACTGGACCCCAAACATTAGAATGCACATAATCAAGAATGCAACATGTCTTGTGCTTTCTTATCTTAAATTGTACTCTAGACTTTTTTCCAAGTACACAAAACTTGCAGAAATTTAGCTTGCATAATTTTACTCCCTTCAACAAATTTTTCTTGTGAAGCTCAATCATACTACGTTCTCCTATATGTCCCAGTAGCATATGCCATAAGAGAGTGTCATCGGCTTAGATTCTGCTGTTTTCACTCCACCTACAATTGTATTCCCCAACAATTTGTAAATATTCATTGCCAATTTCCAACCCTTCATCACAGTCATAGCCCATTTCTTCAGTGTCAAGACCCCACACTCGTGACTTATAAAAATAGCCATCAATGTCTAAAGTGCCCAAAGAAATTAGGTTATTTATCAACTCGGGTACATGCCTATCATCATCCAAAATCCTCACCACACCTCGAACATTTTAAATTTTATGGACCCCATTCCAATGACCTTACATGATGCATTATTACCCATCAAAACAAATCCAAAATTACCCGAACGATATGAATCAAACCAGTATCGATTGGAAGACATGTGATATGAACATGCTGAATAAAGTACCCAAGGCCTTTTCTAATTGTTGTTGGCATATTTGCATTCATTTGACCCGATGCTAATTTTGTTTTTCATCAGTATTACCTTGGCAACATAAAGTACTCAATTTCTTTACATCACCAGTTAAAGTGCACCGTGATAAGTGTATTTTACACGATTATACATATTTTTATACTTGACAAATTATTTCTAATTGACTAGATATCTACCTAATTTAGTGTAATGTTAATTATAGGTAAAGTCTAGACTTGAATATAATTGGAGCGAAACAAGATGATTTTGAGCCCAATCAAAGATGATTTGAAGCAATTGACGATAAATCGAATTGCACATAATCAATATGACTTATTAAGAGATAAATTAGGGGAGATTCACAAGTTTCAATAGCTAAATTCAATATTTGGAAAGTTTGGGGACTTAATTGCAAACCTTGTAACTTAAAACTGACTAATTATAGATGATTGTGGGTGGTGAGGATCAAATATACAGAATCGAAAGATGAAAGACCCTTGATGCAGACAAGAAGGGGCTCGAGCTGAATAAAATTAGAAATCCAATGACTAAGTAGAATAGAGAAGAAAACTTTACACATTGCGATCACAATATGTTCTTTAAGCGATAGCAAGCACGAGACTTTCATCACCAGCATGCCTTATATCAATACCATATGATTGTTGCACTTACTACCATGCGATGGCATGGTGGTACACAACAGAAAATATTCTTAATTTGACTCAACTTCTACATGGAAAATATTTAAGTACACGAGTTTAACCTAATTTCTTAGGACTACATATACAAGCATCCATCTTTCATTCAAAGGAGAAGCTTTAAAGATACAAAAGACAAATTCTATACAAGCTTTATATAAGCTTTTCATACAAAAAACATATCCATACATCAAATCTCACACAATTACTAGGAGTTAGAAGATGAAAAAGGAGATTCAAGACGATTAATCAAGAATCATTGAAGAGATTTAAGAATACTTTTCATCCTATTTTCACTCTTTAATTTCAGATGATGTATTATCAATTCACTTTGTGTTTTCGAAATCCAATGATGCTCAGGCTTATTGTATATGCTTTTCGATAACAATGAACCCTATATTATGAAGTTTTGATATTAAATTCCAGATCTTGACATTAAATTGTGTTAGATTTGAATGATTGTTAAGATCTTAATGTTTTCAATTACTTGGCCACTAATTGATGAAATTCATGATTTTTGTTTCATTCAAAAGAAGTAATATGAATTATAAAATGTTGTAACAATCATTGTAAAGTTCAATATGGAATAAAATTTATTTCTACGCTTTACATGATTTTATGAACGTTATTGTGATTTGATGCATTTTCATATATTCTTATCCTTTATAGATATATAGTAAGATCTTATGTGATGGTATATTTAATTCTATTTAAGATATATCATTAAATAAAATATAATTGTAGTGGATGAGTAGGTCACCATTGGTTTTTTCATGGCTTAGTTTCGACTCAACCAATCAACACTTTAAAGAAAACCGACCCAAATCCTCTTGACTATTTCCACACTTTTGGTTGCTTTGTGTTACCCACAAAGGACACATAAAGGAAGCCGTAATCATTTATATAAAGGTAACCACGAAGGCAAGTAAGAGGAAGAAAAACAATAAACACAATCACAAACTTTTTTTTTCTCTCAACGACAAATGAACAATTATACGCATACGAATAACCAAAGAAGACAACCATATAAAGAGTTCACATTAGGGTAGAGTGATGGACCAAGCCAAATAATATAGATAAGTAGGCGAAGTATATCATTAAGTGAGCCAACACTTATAAGCCGTTCAAAAAAAGCGAGGAAATGGGCCATTAGTAAATTAGGCTACTTTCAATGACTCAAAAAGTTTTAGGGTTGGATCGTTTCATTCAGGTATCAACTTTTAGTTCACTCAATTGGTCGATGCCGATTGAGTAAATTATACTAATTTAACATCATTGCTCGGGGAGGTCGTTTGAGAACAATTTGCCCAACGGAAACATTGATCTTCAAGTCTGAATAAGTATTGACAAATTCTTGAATGGACATATAAGTGGAAAAATATATATTGGGGTTTAAAGTTCTTGTACTCTCCATTAATTGAATTTCATTACCGCTTCCCAATCAGTTAGTTTAAAAGCTTTATAGTAATTAATTATAGGATTTAAATTACAATCAGTAATCTTTATGCAATTGTACTATTTAGATTAAATAGGAAATTGCACCTAATGTCAAAATTCACTAATTCATCTACAAAATGTCACTCTTTACTAATTTTGTCGAGTAATACTATGTAGTTCCACTGGAGTTACAATCCCAGTCTTGAAAAAGTTGTAGCAAAAATTTCAAAATATCACACCAAACCCCCAACACCCATCCCACCCCACATATAAAACCCTCAACCCACCCCCATTGCTGAAAATTCTCCATTTTTCATCTACACATTATCATCTTTTATTTCTTAAAAATAAACTGTAAATCACACCACTTTCACAACCAGTAAAATGCCCCTACCCATAGTAGCCACTCATCATCTCCACAACTAGTAACCTACACCTACTAGGAGCCATTTCAACCTTTTTTCTTCGACGGTTGGTTTTTCCATTCATAGTATAAATCGAAATCGATGTAGGGCAAGAAGTTTGTAACCCCAAAAGCGACTGCAACAAGAAATCGACTCGATTTTGTCCTCATTTTTAACACAAGGTATGTTCATCCATTAATTAAGGTTTAGGGTTTTGATATTATTTAATATTATTCGAAAATATTGGATTTATGACCAAAAATGTACAAATCTTTTAGGAAGTTGTATTTTTGCCTATCATAGATTGTGTGTTTACCTCGAAATTAGAATATACGTGTCAATTTTAGTTTATTTTCTTATGAATTGAGTTCTTATAAGGGACTTCATTGGAACTTTATGAGGGTGTGTTTGGAATGTAGGTTGTATTTTTGTTTTATTAGAATATACATGTCTATTATGGTTTATTAGAATATACATGTCCATTGTAGGTTTAACAATGTAGGTTAAATTTGTGGATTGATATGTTCAATTTGTTGCAACATGGTTCAATTTGTTGATTCATAGCTTCGGTAACATGGTTCATTCTATAGTCATTCTATGGTAATTGTGTTCATTTTATGTTTCATTGTATGGTTCATTCGATTTGTAGCAATATGGTTCATTCTACGGTCATTGTGGATTTAAACATCTTATTCATGTTTACATCCGAAGAGTTTCTATAAAGTATAGACAAATATCTATTAACAAAATTTGTCATTGTCGACAGTTTGAATGGAGTTCTCGATAGTTATAATAAAATGAAAATGTGTTTGAGTTGCTTCAATGTGCGTCATACGAATTCATTGCATGTTAAATCATCCCCTGACATTATAATTTTTCATGTTAATAGTATTGCGGATTTATTTTGAAAATGAATTGATACATGTGTACATATCTCATAATGTGAAGTTCTTGCATATGATCGTCGAGAATTTTGACCTGGGGTAGAAATTGGAGTTTGAAAGATCTTGCCTGGGATTTCTTGTCGTTTGCCAGATATTCAACTTTCTTCTCAACTAATTCAACAACTAATCTTCCAGATGATCAGAATGATGAAGGAAAATAAGCTATGGTTTAACATAAAAGTAGATAAAGGAAGTACGGACTTGTTAGAGGACGGCCCAAAGGGGAAGATTGTGTCGTCATTGAGTGCCGTAGCTACTAAGGAGGGCCCGTTGCATGCAAGGATGTCGAACAAAATAAAGAAGGGATGGTCATGAAGAAACGACGCTTGTTGCGCATTAGAATACCATCAATGGCCAATCGGACTCCCTATACTAGGAGTGGTCTTAAGAGGAAAAATAGTATACAATATGACTTCATTGACAGGGAAAACTATGTGTTGCTTTTGGACTTATAACTTGTCATGTTCTTTGAAATTTTGTCATCATGTATATGTTGAACAACTTATTTTTATTTTTGTTCAGTTCATGTTCATTGGTGAAAAGACATTTTTATTGTGTAGTAGATTATAGTTTGTAAGAAGAGATTTTTAAGTAATGTGTAACATGTCGGATTGTCGAGAAAAACAAAATCGAACTGTTTAGGCATACAGTTCTACTTCCGGGGACGTACTATTTTCAGATAGCATTTGTAAGGAATCATTTGTAAAATGTTGGATGATCAATGATACTACCATTAATGCCATAACAAAATGTGATTTCGATTGACGAAAATGAATTATTGAAATATATTGATATAAAAATCGCACCAAATGAATTAACAATTAATGAAATTGGGAAAAAGTGGGTGACTGGGATTTGAACGATTAATAAAAGTCACACCAAATGAATAAAATTGTAGAGTATTACTATATCCCTTCTTGAGTTCCAATTTGTTCAACTAATAGATTCATTTAATGGTAACATTCAGTTGAATGACCTTAAAGACACTCTCCCGATCCTTTGTTCATCCTCTTTGTTCCCCATTGTTATTGTTTTGTATGGTGACGTAGTAGACCAGCCTATTAGTCGGAGGATCCTTTTGTTGGG
>CAIGRH010125493.1:643-11429 GCA_903798295.1 Fraxinus nigra | reverse complement strand
TGAAATGGGTGAAAGTAAATACCTAATTTATGTATTGTTCCCATTATTAATTTATGTAAGGTTGAAGTTAAGAACGCGTCAAAGAAAAGTTGGTGGCAATGGCATAAGTGTCATGAGTACAATTAAAACGTGTAACAAATAAAAATTATTTAGCTAATATAATTACTATAATGTTTAACAGCTGTACGTTTTTAATATTAACACGGTCTAAACAAAAAATCATTAAGATAAGGAGCTGTACGTTTTTAATATTAACGCGGTCCAAACTCTCTTCTACCAAATATTACATATTGAGTACTGCGATTTTGACTTTATAAGACTGAATTAAGATTTGAAAGCGTCAACATAACACAAATTATCTATAATTTCCATCTTCTATAAACAAATATTATTTAGATATTAAAATATAAAAAGTTTTATTTTAAAAGGTTAACAAAGTAGATACAAACACCTATTTAAGTTTCATTCGTAACTTTCCTCCGATTTCATTTGTTTTCCTTCAAAAAAGTTTGAGACATGCACAATATTCATAAATATTTGCCGATGAGACTTGATATAAGACCTCTTTGTATTTTCTTGAGTTTCTATTCGTGTTAAATTAAAAGAAACTTTTTCTGTTAAATCAAAATCAAACATTAATTTCAACTACATATTCGCAACAACTATCTATTTAGGGGAAATTGCGGTTGAGGTACCAAATCTTTCATTTAGTTGTAAATTTTGCTCAAACCTTTTATTTATACCATCCACAGTACCAAACGTTTCAAAAATATACACCGGATGTCCAATTGGACGGTTTTTGTTCAGTTGACCATTAGTTGACCAATAATAGTGGATTTTGACAAATTTTGACAAAATTAGGAGAGGTAAAATGGTAACTTGACAAAACTACCACCGCCGTCGCCTCCTCTTCCTCCTCCTCCTCCTCCCACCACCACCACCACCACCACCATAAATTAAATTAAAAAATAAAAATAAATTTACAAAAACCATTCTTCCTCCCATTCCACTCATCCCCATTCCCACCCACGCAGGCCACCACCACCATCCTTAGCAGCGCTGTCTCAAAGTCTGGCCACCATCATCGACAGAATTCCTCAGAACCCAAGCATTATAAATTGTAGCCACAAAAACTCGTCGAACGGCCCAAACCTCAATTGGAGCCATCAAGACCTGTCGAACTACCCCAACCTCAATTGAAGCAATTAAATGGTTACCCATGGTCGTACAAGTTTGCTCGAGGTTCGTCTGGCTCCAATGGGATTCAATTTTCCATTATCTTCTAATTTTTCTCGAATTTTTTGAATTGAGTTTGAAGTTTGAAATTGGGTAGTTACCGGCATTGGTGATGGTGGTGGTAGATGATTTTCTGGTTTGGGATAGGATGATGGGGATTTGGTGGGTGATGGGTGGCGAGCGTGGCAACGTGTTGATGGTGGTCGTGATTTAGTTTCCATTTTTGGGTGTCGAACGTGATTTTCTTCATTTGCGATTTATGGTGGTGCCGGCAGTGTGACGATGGTGGTGCCGACACTGTTGATGTCAGGAAGGAGAAATTGATTGCAAGTTTTTGTTTTTAATTTATTTAATGAGAAAATTGTTAAATTACCATTTTACCCCTCCTAATTTTGTCAAAAATGGTCAAAATTTACTATTCTTGATAAATTAATGGCCAAATGGATGGAACCATTTGGACATTCGGTGCATATTTTTGAAACATTTGGTAACAATGAAAGATTTGGGCAAAATCTGCAACTAACTGAAAGGTTTGATACCTCAGCTGCAATTTCTCCACATATTTATTGACATTATTCCTCCTAAAAAGTTACTAACATTTTTATCAGAACTCTTTTAAGAACATAAGAATACTAGAACGGGGTTCGTATTTAAAGTTTATTTTCAACTTACTGGAAATGGTTTCACTAGCTCAATCCAACTTTTATATGAGGTAACAAATGAAATTCAAATTCTAGATTAGTAGTAGTCAATATTAGGGTACAATACAATCAAAATGGTTATCGTCACAAAAAGTTGACAAATTTAAAATATAAAGATGATATTGCACGTTCTTGTAATCATGCTTGGTGGAAAATAATTCATAAACACCGCACGCACACGAAAATTCAAAATTGAATTGTGACTTCAAAATATAATATTACTAATGTACTTGTCTATATACGATTTTCTTATATATATATATTACGAATTGAAGGGACAAAGGACGGAATAGAAGCAGATTGTGGCGGCAAGCACCTAGTTACTATATCCTCACAAGACATTGTTTGATCATATCAAACCAATAAAATGGCAAGGCATCATGCTATAGAAAACCATAACCAAGAAAATGGTGTCCAAAATGATATGGAAGTGGCTCCGGTAATGGTGGTCATGGTGCCACTTCCGGCACAAGGCCATCTCAACCAGCTCCTCCACCTGTCCCGCCTCATCTCCACCTACAACTTACCTGTCTATTTCATCGGCACCACCATGCACAACCGCCAGGTGAAGGCTCGAGTACACGGTTGGGACCCTTCAGCCGTTAATAATATACATTTTCATGAATTTCCAATACCACCATTTCACAACCCTCTCCCTGACCCCAATGCCACCACTAAATTTCCATCACAAATGATTCCGGCACTTCACGCATCAATTCATCTACGCGAGCCTGTTTATGAATTCGTAAACAGAATTTCAAGCACAGCAAGAAGAATAGTTGTCATCTATGACTCTCTGATGACTTATGTTGTTCAGGACATCGAGTCTATTCCAAATGCTGAATCCTACTGTTTTCGTAGTATATCGGCTTTCTCTTTATATTCATTTCACTGGGAATATGCCGGAAAACCTGATGTACATACTGAGGCTGAGGCTTTGAAAGAAGTTCCTTCCGTGGAAGGTTGCTTTGCACCAGAATTTATAGAATTTCAAAAATTGCAACTAAAGGCTAAGAAATTCAATTCTGGAGATCTTTACAATGCAAGCAGAGTAGTAGAAGGGCTGTATCTTGATTTGCTTGCAAAAGAAAAGACAAAAGGTACAATTTATGAGGAGTAGCTAAAATCCTTATATTTTGATTATGTTTTCATATTTTCATATTTAAGTGATGCTGAGTTTTTAGTTTTTATCATTTAACAACAGGAACAGACAAACTCTGGGCTATTGGACCATTCAATCCAGTGGCGATACCTGAAAGAAAGGACTCAAACAGCCATCAGAAATGCTTAAAATGGCTTGACAAACAACCTAAGAACTCAGTGATATTTGTTTCATTCGGCTCAACTTCTTCAATTTCCGATGAACAAATCAAAGCGCTCGCCCTCGGGTTGGAACAGAGCGAACAGAAGTTCATATGGGTATTGAGAGATGCAGATAAAGCTGATATATTTGAAGGAGATGTCAGGAGAGCTCCACTGCCAGAAGGGTACTGATAAACCAATACAAATTATCTTTATGTTCATGTTAGATTCATTTTTTTAAAGTCTGACACGTGCACAATTTTCATAAATGAATGAATGCAGGTACGAAAAGAGAGTAGAAGAAAGAGGGATAATTATTAGGGACTGGGCACCCCAATTGGAAATTTTGGGGCACCCTTCAACCGGTGGATTCATATCTCATTGTGGATGGAATTCATGCATAGAGAGCATAAGCTTGGGAGTGCCAATAGCAGCATGGCCAATGCATTCAGACCAGCCAAGAAACGCCGTACTGATGACGAAAGTACTAAAAATCGGCCTCGAAGTGCGGGATTGGGCATGTCGAGCCGAGGTCGTGTCGGCCATATCAGTCGAGAAGGCCGTAAGAACATTGATGGATTCAGAAGAAGGAGAGGAGATGAGACATAGGGCAGTAGAATTAGCAGATGCAGTAAAGCAGTCAGTAATGGAAGGTGGTGCCACTCGCAAGGAAATAGATTCGTTTATTACTCATATTACAAGGCAAAATATTTCACCTCACATCTAGAGATCTTCAATTTTTCATATAATTCTGTAATTTTATCATTACACTTAAGTGAATATGCACATGTTTTTTCATGCTGAATAACTTTATTTAAAATTTTAAATTGCTATAGATAGAAAAAATGTTTATTGAAATTTAATCTTCAACATGACCACCAAATTTGTTGTTTTTACCACAAGCACGTCACGTGCACAATTTTCATAACTATGTGGTAGGAAAACTTCGACTCAAAAATACCTCGTGCAAAAAAATGAAAAGAAACAGTTCGACCTGGAACCAGTTCAAAAGTGGACTTGACCAGATCGTTACTTCGACCTGGAACCAGTTCAAAATTCGTTTGATTATATGTAAACAAATTGGAAATTCTGTTTTTACGTAATTATTTAAAATTTTTTTCTTATTGAATCGACTCTTAAACCCTACCTCATAGAGTTAATGCCCGGACTCATATCTTTAATATTGTTCAAAAATAGGAAATATGCAACATGATAATCCAATAATAGGATGAGGCATTATCCTTACAGCTATTGAACATATTTCAAGGAGATCAAACAACTCCATAGTTGTCTTTTTTGCATCATCCCTGCTGAGTTCTTAGACGGTTTGACCGATTATTTGTTAGTTTCTGGGTGTTCGTAGTTTTTGAATACACAAAGATATATAAGAAGCAGAGATATTATAATCGGGGAGCAGATTAATTTGGGTTGGTTTCAGGCCATCCGAATTAAATGTCATCACAAAGTATACGAGTGTATGTCTAATTTTGATTGAAAAGAAATTAGATAACTAGAATCATACGAGCTTTTATCTTTCTATTTTACACGAGATTTCTGTTCTCATTGAACTTATCTTAGGACACCTATGTTATCATTTAACAGATGTGTTGTCCCAACCAAACTTCCACCTAACAATGTCTTCCACTTGGATCGTCCTCGAAGTGAGCCTTGGGTCCAAAAAGATGGACAATGCCCCGCCTCCAATTCACGGAATAAGTAAAATACCGT
This sequence comes from Fraxinus nigra, assembly GCA_903798295.1. NCBI lineage: Eukaryota > Viridiplantae > Streptophyta > Magnoliopsida > Lamiales > Oleaceae > Fraxinus > Fraxinus nigra. Next base: position 6,462 of record CAIGRH010125493.1, on the reverse strand, counting down.
TAAAAGTAGTAGTGTTTCACTTTCATCTTTTGGCTCCCACTTATCCTACACCTCTTAACTCATTTCATAAAGTCGGACTAGAGTCAAGTTCAACAGAAATAAAAGTTACTTATAAGCTTATTTATCTCCAAGAAGACATTAAAAGCTACTTCTTTTCTAGAAAGAAAAAACTTTTAAACACAATTTTACTTGAACTAAGCACATTTATATTTTCTGATATCATATTAAACTACTTGATCTAAAAACTCGAACTATTAGATAAAGCTATGTAAATATCATATTTAACAAAAAAAAAAAAAAGTCATTCTAGTTACTTTTTTTTGTTGCAAAATAACCCTAGAGATGACGGGGGCTACTTTGATCCACTTCCAAGTTAATTTGTAATCTTCTAAGTGCATTCAAAATTATGAGACCACAACATTAAAAGTTGACATAGGATCATGAAGTTTGACCATAGAAAATCAAATATAACCATTACAAGATGAAGTCTTGACATTGAAAACTCGAAGGCTGCACAAAGAAACCATGAAGTATTGAGTATTGCTTTGTTCATTTGACTCAACTCTGGAATTCTCTATTTGCCCTACAATAGATTAGAGTTTTTTTTTTTGTGTTGAAATAATCACGAGTAGAGTGAAGAAAACCAACATGATATATTTTCGTGTGTTATCGATAGAATTTAAATAAATAAGCATGACCCTTCTGTAACACCTCGAGATTTTAAATAACAGTTCTGAAACTGTCATTTGATAGTTGAAAAAAGAAAAAACAATTTTCCCTTCACTCATTTTTTTTTTACAACACATCAAATATCAAAGAAGATGTAGCATTTTTGTTTAAATGAATTGGTTAAAGTCTCACTAACGCGTGTTTGGAAAAAAAATGTGGGCGTAAAAAATGTAACAATCTTGCACGTAAGGGACGTATTGAAGATATCATTTAAATGAATATGTATGATACTTTACTCATAGCTTAAACTTTCACATCAATAAGCAAGTTCCCTTGTATTGTATGGATGGATTTCATGGATGTATAGTTTTCGTTTTCTACGAGTATACAAGAGCAATAGCGAAATAGAAGCAAGTCGAGCAATTTGAAAGCCGTAGGCAAAATTTCTAAGGGGGACTTGCATGTTTGAGAGTTTTTTTTAAAACAATTTAAATTATAAATAGATAAAAATAAGTGATGAATAAGTAAATAGTATTTCTGAATCTCACGAAATATATGGATATTTTATTCTTTCTTTATTTTTATAATAAATTACCATCTAAATATCTTTTTCGATAACTTAATATCTTTATATATTTTATTTATAATATGGCAACTAAATTATTCCGTTAGTATTTTTATTTTTTTTTACTTTTTCACATATACAGGATTTTCCGCCAGTATATTGAATTTATCAAGACTTATTCTTCTCATATTATGAACAGAAACTACGTTCGTAATTTTATTTTAATTAAAAAAATCCTTACTCTATTTTTTTTTTCATAATTAAACTTGTAAATATAATTATTTTTAAAAAAAAACTATCACCGAAAAATCTCCATTATTAATCTTAATTTTTTGTGACCCATGAGATTTTCCATCAGTAACATTTATTTATTTTTATTTCATTACATTATTTTGTCACAGTATTAATGTTATTAAATAACTTATCAAATAGTTTTTTTTTTCTCTAAACAGTCGTTTATTTGGAAAGAAGTTTAATTATGAACAAAAATTTGTTTACAAGGCCAGATTCAAAATTAAAGTTAGTAGGCCTTGTGATATCAGAAAATTGATAAAAATAGCATTAAAATGGGTATAGTATTGATTTGGCACGCTTTCTTTAAACTTTAGAATCTTTAGCACCAATTCTAGAGTTAATATTACTTGCTCTTTATTGTGGTTAAGAAAATAAAAAGAAATATTTGATGCAGGTCAAGAATGTCAACGTGAAAAGAAAATTTAAAATAATTTTCGACTGGATAAGAGAAGATAAAAATTACTTTTTTACGTCGCAAAATCTTAAATTTAATAAACTAAAGAGCGGATGGATTGCATTGGTCGATAGGTGTCAAAAATTTACGAGGGGCAAACTGCTTCAAGTTTTCGAATTACAACTCAATATGCTACGAAGAAGTGGAATCCATTGTTGCTCATACTTAGGACCTGTTTGGATCGGATTAAAATCTGATTTTAATCTAAATCAAAGTCAAACAACGAATATCAACCACACATTTCAAAATTTTTTATCACAATCTACTTAAAATCTGATTTTAACCTGCACCAAACACTCTCTTATTGAGAATTAAGGTTTATTAAGATGTCAATAATTAAAATAACCCTTATCTGATATAGCTTTTGTACATACGATTGATTTTTTGTGGGCCCAATATTGAATAATTAATGCTATCTCGCGAGATCTAAAGGGTGGAAAAGGATGGAATAGCCCCTTCATTAGGATGTGTGGATATGAATTCAAGGGCATAACTCAAGGGTGGAGTGAAAATAAAAGAACAGGATAAATGAGATTGACATGTGATTAGTGGTGGGAAATTTTTTTGGCTAAATATTTTAATTCAATTCTCCACTTTCAAAGTATCAAGTTCTGATTTCGTTTGTTGAGTGTACGATTCTTGAAATTCAAATGCTCATTTATGTTTCAGATGAACACTCTTGTTTAAGCTTAACGGACAATTAAATTTCACATTGAGACTTGATATTTCAATTTAAAAGATAATCTTGTTAATTTTTATTATTATTTAAACTTAATGGGCAATCAGTTGTTGTCACACTTTGGATCCTAGCAGTGCCACGTAAACCTACTCACAGAAAGTGAGCACGACAAAGCATTGTAATGTGGCTATATGCTGGGGGACAAAATGCAAGTGAAACCCATCACATGGAGTTCATAACCAAAAGTCCAAAACCTCCACCAATCACTCACGAAACGGAAGAATGCAAGTGAAACCCATCACATGGATTTCATAGCCATGCAGTTGAATTTTCAACTCAAAGATTTACAAGTTATGTTCCAAGAACAACATTTTCCTCGGTAATGTTACAAGTTGAACATACTCAAAAAAATTGCCAAATACCTGCCTAATCACTTTCTTTTTCATCTACCACTCTTGGGTTTCCCACATGAGCCCTGTTTGGTGGAGATTGAAATCAAATTTTGAAAAAAAATTGATAAAATGTATGATCGAAAATTTATGGGGTCTCATTAAATGTATGTTTAAAATTAATTATTAACTTTGATTTAAATTAAAATCTTGATTGTTATCAGTAACAAGCAAGGAACCTTCCCATACACGATCCCTACCACGAGCTAACTCACCTCTATAGCTAGGCCGAATCGGCTTAGAGGCCCACGGCTCGCGTGGAAACTTGTGCATAAATGTATGTGTAGCCGATGCAACTTAGAGCTTGTTTGATCCTCGTTATTTTCAAAACACATTTTTCTCTCTCTTCTTTTTAACTACATATTTTTCAATAAAATAATATGACACACAAACCCAAAATTTTTCCTTATTTTTTAATCACACGCTCTTCATTAATCTAATATTAAAAAATGCATCATTTGCAAACTAATGGGCTTAATTAGTTCGGCCCTACCAAAAAAAATTAGGTGGCTCGTGCCTTAAATTCTAGTTTTTAGAGTAACAAGTGGGATTCAAAACCAATACAATGACCAGCCATCACACTTTGGAAAACCATAGCCAAAATGACATGGAAGAAATGGCTAAAGTTGCCGTGGTAATGGTGCCGCTTCCGGCACAAGGCCATCTCAACCAGCTCCTTCACCTCTCCCGCCTCGTCTCAGCGTATGACATCCCTGTCCATTTCGTTGGCACCACCATGCACAACCGCCAGGCGAAGGTTCGAGTCCATGGTTGGGACCCTTTAGCTATTACCAATATCCATTTCCATGATTTTCCAGTGCCTTCTTTTCCTACTCCTCCCCCTGACCCCAATGCCACCACTAAATTTCCCTCACATATCCTTCCAGCCCTTCAAGCATCGATACATCTACGCGAGCCTGTTTACACATTTGTCAACAAACTTTCAAGCACAGCCAGAAGAATAGTTGTCATTTATGATTCTCTAATGGCTCACGTTGTCCAGGACATATATTCTATAATAAATGCTGAGTCCTATTGTTTTCGAAGTATGTCGGCTTTCACTTTATACTCATTTCACGAGGAAGTTGCTGGAAAACCTGTTCCTTCCTTGGGACCTTGCTTTCCCCCAGAATTTTCTGAATTTCAAAAATTGCAAAGAGAGGCGAGAAAATTCAATTCTGGAGATATTTATAATGCAAGCAGATTAGTAGAAGGGTTGTATCTTGATTTGCTCGCAAAAGAAAAGACGAAGGGAACCGACAAACTATGGGCTATAGGACCGTTTAATCCGGTGGTGATACATGAAAGAAAAGACTCGAACAGCCGGCACAAATGCTTAGAGTGGCTTGACAAACAACCTAAGAATTCAGTGATATTTGTTTCGTTTGGCTCAACGTCTTCGTTTTCCGACGAACAAATCAAAGAGCTTGCACTCGGATTGGAGCAGAGTGAACAGAAGTTCATATGGGTACTGAGAGATGCAGATAAAGGTAACGTCTTTGAAGGAGATGTTAGGAGAGCTCCACTGCCAGGAGGGTATGAAGAAAAAGTGGAAGGAAGAGGACTTATTGAGAGAGACTGGGCGCCCCAACTGGAAATTCTTGGGCACCCGTCGACTGGTGGCTTCATGAGTCATTGTGGATGGAATTCATGTACAGAGAGCATAAGCATGGGAGTGCCGATAGCAACTTGGCCGATGCATTCGGATCAGCCTAGAAACGCCATGCTGATAACGGAAGTACTGAAAATCGGCCTGGAAGTACGAAATTGGGCAGATCGAGATGAATTGGTGTCATCATCAACTGTAGAGAAGGCTGTAAGAAGATTGATGGATTCAGCAGAAGGAGAAGAAATGAGACAAAGGGCAGCAGAATTTGAACAGGCAGTAAAGCAATCATTGATGGAAGGTGGTGCTACTCGCAAGGAGATGGANTAGAAACGCCATGCTGATAACGGAAGTACTGAAAATCGGCCTGGAAGTACGAAATTGGGCAGATCGAGATGAATTGGTGTCATCATCAACTGTAGAGAAGGCTGTAAGAAGATTGATGGATTCAGCAGAAGGAGAAGAAATGAGACAAAGGGCAGCAGAATTTGAACAGGCAGTAAAGCAATCATTGATGGAAGGTGGTGCTACTCGCAAGGAGATGGAATCCTTCATTACTCATATTACCAGATAAAATTATTTCTTCCTTAAATCTTTAGGTCTACCAGTTTCATTATTGCAAGGTATTATTCTGTTAGTTTATCATTTTTCAATTGTAGTTACGGCCGAATAGAACCGAACTGAGTGCCAATGGATATCTTATAAAAAGGAGTCATTGGCTCCGTCTCTCATTATGGAACCGTACCAGAACTTAAAACCAGTACAGCAATCGAGTTTTTCAAATGAAGCTAAATGTCAAATGAATAATAACTTTTTTGTTGCATTTTCTATTTTAAAAAGGAATGACAGTAGCTTTTGCTGCAAATTTAGAAACCTATATACGTATACATCCATAGTGCTCTTATATCAGTGTATGGCAACAAAATGGAAACGATACAGGATCAATTTATTGAGGTTTGTAGTCGATTTTAAGATCCTTTAGCAGGCACTATGGATTCTTCAATCTCAGTGTCCTTAACCCCAAAAGTAAAATCTGAAAGAACATGCTTCAAAATGGGGTTAATTCAAAAAATTTAGAAAACAAAAAAAAAAAAAAAAAAAAA
>CAIGRH010125359.1:0-19586 GCA_903798295.1 Fraxinus nigra | reverse complement strand
TTTTTTTAATAATAGTTAACATTATGGATTTTAAATGATTAAACAGTTATGACACTTAGTGGCTATTAAAAAGAATCAAATCAAATGTCTAGTGAAGAAAATGAAAAGTCATATTGAGGGATAAGAAAAATTAAAACACGTGGCTGAACATACAGGAGTTAATTTAATACAAAAATCATGTTTAAGGACTATTTGGCATAAACAATAAGTGTATCTATATTTTTCAAATCTTAGGAACTTAAAATATGTCATCAGAAACATTTAAAAGAAATTCGACACCTTAAAAGACAAGTAGCGCAAATTTATTATCGTGGTCAAAACTTTAATTTGAACTCTTAGGAAGGGTCCTAGCGACTTAATAATATAATTCAAATTATTATTTATTTATTTTTTATTCAAGGAAAAATCTATTTTAAAATGAAATACAAGACTTAATTTTATTTTTTTGGTCGTTACAACTCTCCCCATTTAAAATAATTTCGTCATCGAAATCTAACTTACTTGTTTTAAGAGATTAGGATACTTGGCTAAAACGTCTTTTTCTCTTTCCCAATTAGCATCATTCTCGCCATATTTACTCCACCGAAATTACTTGCAGGAGCTTCTTCATACGACATATCACTCTGGACATCCAATGATTGAACATTTACCACATGACTAGGATCTGGGATATACTATATTAACATTGAAACGTGAAATAGGTTGTATACTGCTGCTAGTTCGGGTGGCAATGATAAACGATATGCTACATTGTCAATTTTTTCAAGAATCTCAAATTGACCGATAAATTTAGAGCTCAATTTTCCTTTCTTTCCAAATCGTAGTGTTTTCTTCATTGGCGCCACTTTGAGAAATACTTTATTTCCAACCTCAAAATTCAATTCTTTTCTCCTTTTGTCAACATAGCTCTTCTGACGATCTTGGACAATCTCAATTCTTAATCTAATTTTATGTATAGCCTCTATAGTCTTCTCAACTAATTTTGGACCAAAAACTCTTCTTTTACCAACTTCATCCTAGTAAAATGACGAACAACACCGTCGATACAAAGCCTCATACGGTGTCATGCCAATAGTTTCTTGGAAGCTATTGTTGTATGCAAATTCGACTAACAACAAATGATCTTCCCACTTACCACACAAATCTAGGACACAAGCTCTCAACATTCTTCAAGTAGTACTAATTGTTAACTTGGTACCCATAGCTTTCTGAAGGCTTATCCAAAACTTCGAAGTAAACCTCGGGTCTCTATCCGATATGATGGAAACTTGAACACCATGAAGTCACTTAATCTCCTTGAGATAAATCCGTCTGAACTGTTCTAAGTTATAAGTTGTCCGAACTGGTAGGAAATGAGCAGATTTTGTCAGTTGACCAACAATCACCCAGATTGCATCATGACATCTTACTGATCTAGGAAAACTAACGACAAAATCCATTGTAATATTTTCTCATTTCCATTCGGGTATGTCCATGGGGTTCAATGGCCCTAATGACCTATGATGTTCAGCCTTAACCTGTTGATAAACCATGCATTTAGACACAAACAAAGCTATATTTCCCTTCATATTTCTCCACCAAAATCTGTCAGGCAAATCTTTATACATTTTAGTTTCACCTGGGTGTGCGGCGTAAGGAGTAGAATGAGCCTTAGTCATAATCTCATTCATCAATACATCATCCTTTGGTACGCACAGTCGGCCTTTAAACTTCATGGCTTTATCTTCGGCTATTTCAAATCCTTTCATCTCCTCAATTCCCACCTCAACCCTGATCTTTTCTAAAAATGGGTCAACTTTTTTAGCAGCTAGTATTATATCCTTAAGTGTTGATTTCACGGTAAGACTTGTTAACATTGATGATGTCCTTACTGGTGAAGTATATACTTCAATTCTCAGGTTCTCAAAATCCCTAATTAAATGATCCTACATTGTATATAGTGCTAACAATTGTCCCGTGTTTTTTTCTACTCAACGCATCAGCAACTACATTAGCCTTACCTGGGTGGTACAAGATAGTGTAGTTATGATCCTTCACTAATTCTAACCACCGTCGTTGTCTCATATTCAACTCTTTCTAGAGAATAAGTATTTAAGACTCTTGTGATCGGTGTAGATCTCATACTTTCTCCCATATAGGTAGTAGCGCCAAATCTTCAAGGCGTGAATTATCGTTGCTAGTTCAAGGTTATGAGTAAGGTAATTCTATTCAAATTGTTTCAATTGCCTCGAAGTATAAGCTATCACTTTCCCTTGTTGCATCATAACACATCCTAAACCAAGTTTAGATGCATCACTATAAATTACAAAGCCTTCCGAACCATCAGGAATAGTCAACACTGGTGAAAATACTAACAAGTCCTTTAACTCTTGAAAACTCTGCTCGCTTTTCTGTGACCATACAAACTTAATACTGTTTCAAGTCAACTGTGTCATAGGACTCACAATCTTAGAAAATCCTTCTATAAATTGTTGATAATAGCCAACTAAACCTAGAAAACTCCCCACATTTTTAAATTTTGACCAATTTGTCACAACTTCAACTTTGGATTCGTCTACTTCAATTCCTCGTGCTGAAATCGTATGACCTAGAAATCCCACTCGGTACAGCCACAATTCACATTTTTTGAATTTGGCAAATAACTTCTCCTCACGCAATGTTTCCAAAACTATTTTCAGATGTTTTTCATGTTACTGAAAATCTTTTGAGTATACCAAGTATGTCGTCAATTAATACGATGACAAACATGTCCAAATACTGATGGAACATCCTATTCATCAAGTCCACAAACACCCTTGATTTTCCTTTCTTCTCCTGCTCGGGTTTCTTAATCGATGGGCATAAGGAAACCACATGATCAGGTTGATCACACTTATAGCAAACATACATTTCAAACAAACACTCTCCTTTGTGAAACTTGTTACACTTAGGACATTGAGGTAAATGACTGCTTGTCTGACCCGTATTTGTTTGCTTCTTAAACTGTCTAGTATTCTTATTCTTATCTTACCACTTTCTTTTTTTCTGAAGTCATTACGAGGTCCATGATTCACTAACTTCACCTCCGAGTAGGTCACTATTTGAGCTTTCTTTACCACTGCATGAAAGGTTATGAGATCGTGAGAGCTCACAATATACCTGATCTCTTGACTAGGCCCCTCTCATAACGTTTTATCTTTATGAGCTCGGTACTTACAAGGTATGGGGCATATTGGGACAATTCCTCGAACTTGCTCTCATACTCAGAAATTTCTATATCTTCATGTACCTGTCTTAAAAATTTTGCCTCATTATGGTCTCACAGAGCTTGTGGAAAATATTTTTCTTTAACTTCATCTTGAATTGAGTCCAAGTTAGATTACGTTGTTCCTCCTCTGTGCGAGTGCATGATGAGGACTCCCACCAATGCTTTTCCACTCAGCATAAACTCGGCACATAATACATTTTGATCTTTTGCGCAACAGATATGCCGGAAGATCTTTTCAATAGTACGTAACCACTCCTCAGCTGCCAAAGGATCTTTCCCGTCATCAAAGGTAGGGGTCAAAATCTACGAAACTGTTCTACCATCGAAATAAGTGGTGCAGCAGGGTATGTTGAGGTGCACGAGCAGTGATTGGAGAACTAGTGGATCTTGAGGTGCTAGAGGCGTTGCTTGGGTAGCCAACGCCTGTTTAAGCTCATCAATCTCCCGTCTTAACTCTATAATCGTCCTCGCTTGCGCCATATTCTTATATGTCATAATAATTGCAATCTCACTTAGAGGAGTCTACGATACTTGCACAAAATAGGAGGAAGAAATATCTTGTATTATTATCTCAAAATATCTTTCAAGAGAAATACAAAATAATAAAAGAGCGTCTGGCGCAAATTAAAAGGAATTCTACTAGGCATCAACAACACTTGAACTTAATAAAATCCACTACAATTTCACTCATCTATTCATCATTGCCATCATCATTGCTAATACAACCTCCATGAACCCTAGGTTTCTCAGAAAGTTGCAACTCATCATCTGAAATCGGTGGATGTGCATCTTCACGAATGTACATCTCAGTAGGTACACTATCGTCCTAGGGAATTGCAGGTCTGACCAACTCTCACTATTCAATCAGCTCTGTATTGAAAGCCTCATAATCAATATCTCGAGGCAAGGTAGGCATGGAAACTTTCCATAAATAATTATAGATCGATTCGGCTACCTCTAGCCACTCTTTTGGCAAGATATCAATAAGAAGACGGGTGGCCTGACGACCAGTAACCATATGGCAAGTTGCCTCACTTCCCTCCACCTTACTAACATCTCCCAAATGTGCTGGCCCATATTTTATGCTGGATTCCACCGATACTCTTCATATTGCCTCACGATCTCATATAGACGAGGCATCAATGAACTTATCTTCCTACAAGTTTTCTTAATCCGTACCATCTCAGTCATACCAATTATTCGACGTCCAATTAATGGGTATCTAATAAGTTTTAGTTAATTCTCTATAATTTAAATAAATATTTAATTTGGTCACGTTCTCAAATTGTTTGGTGCGCTAATGATTATTTACAAAAAGTATTCAAACTCCAACATATACTAATATTCATACATACATTTCAAATATTGTGTATCTAGAATACACTTTCTCATTCTCATCACATAGATACAAGCATATTTATAAAACTTTCTTTACCTCCAAATCAGCATGGCGTGGCTATGGCTGACACAGTGCTCAGGATCCTTGAATTTTTTTAAGTCTATAGAAAATAAACCATGCTTTGATACAAAGTCGTAACGTCCCAAATTCTTGGAACTCGAAGCGTTAAAAAAGAAAATCTGCTCTTTGTTTGACCTCTTTAATGCTAACCAAAATAAATTGTAAATAAGAAACATTTTGGAGTTTGAAACATATAAAGATTATAATGGAAGATATATGTCCATATAGACTTTAGAAAATTATGGTGTAATTTGATTTTTGAAAAACATCTCGAGAAAATTCAGCAACTATTGGTTGTGCAGCAGCGGAAAGAAAAATATGTTTGGCCTAGTAAACGTCGACTAAAAATTACAAAATTTTAACAAATACAATGAATTCATATACGTACATCATATAAAAAAATTCTCGATGATAATGGCTGAAACACAAAAATATTGTTCGACTATGCTTGACAGAAAATTTGGAACTCACTCGACGCAGTTTACCAAAATGGACATAACTTTTTCTCTAGATAATATTTTAGTGTAATTCTAAATACAGCTATTAAAAGACTCATAGTCCTTTCAAAATCCACTGGTTTCACTATAAAACATGCATTGTAGTCCAAGTTATGCCATTTTTAAGTAGGAAAACAGAATTTGAAATTCAATTCAGCAATAAATAAACTTCATGCATAATCTTTCCAATGTTTCTAAATCATAGTCGACATGAAATATATACAAAATTAGGCAAAATAGCAAGTTAAACATTTTAAAAGTGTTGTCTAAGAATTCATAAAAAAAACTACACAAATGGAAATTTTACTAGAAAATTAAAAGCATTTCAATCGCCAAGTACTTGCCACCATGCCAAACCCTTGCTATGCCTTCATTTAACCTATAAATTTTGTAGGAGTGAGTATCACAAGTAATACTCAGTAGGAAACACTTCAATAAATGGTAAAAGATATATATTTTCAGAAATACAACTTTGGTTATTTGTGTCATCGTCAATTCTGCAAAGCGAACCGGTGATCAATCAATCTGTTTACTCTTATGTTTTAACAACCCCTTACATGTGTCATAAATCATCTCTTCATCTCCTATTTGAAACACCAAAGGGTGCTTCCAATCTCTCATGAGTAACACAGTAACACGTTAAATGTAAATCGAAAACAAATAATTTTTACTTTACTTACAAAAGTGTTGAAACACCCCTACTTTAAATACTTGGAGTATGAATATCATTTTGCGCTCAATAAAATACAGCGTTAGCTTCACTTCTTCTTTCATAAGATTTTCAAATTCAAGGTGCCTTAAGTTTATGGGAAAATGGGCGAATAACTTTACGTATAAGTGAAATAGTTGGGGATAGAAAACATGGTCTTAGGGGTTGTAGAAGATTGTTGCTTATCAAACACAAAATGCAATTGGCAATTGGCAATAATCAATAATCAATATGGAAGTAAAACAAATATAAGTGGAATATTAATTGGCAGATTTATCATGTAACGTGTGCACTCTAACTTTTCAATTGAAATGGAAGTTTTTTTAATAATTATCATAATGGTTTTTAATTGGTGGGTATTAAAATTGTAAATGAAATACTTAATGGGTATAAATGGTGGAAAGTGACGTGCAAGTTACTTTGTCATTTGAATGACAATTTTTTTTAATAATAGTTAACATTATGGATTTTAAATGATTAAACGGTTATGGCACTTAGTGGCTATTAAAAAAAATATCAAATCAAATGTCTAGTGAAGAAAATGAAAAGTCACATTGAGGGATGAGAAAAATTAAAACACGTGACTGAATAGATGGAGTTATTTGAAGACAAAAATTATGTTTAATGACTATTTGGCATAAACAATAAGTGTATCTATATTTTTAAAATCTTAGGAACTTAAAATATATCATCATAAACATTTAAAACAAATTCGACACCTTAAAACAAAAGTGCGCGCAAATTTACTATCGTGACCAAAACTTTAATTTGAACTCTTAGGAAGGGTCGTAGCGACTTAATAATATAATTCAAATTATTATTATTTTATACAAGAAAAAATTTATTTTAAAAGGAAACGCAAGATTTTATTTTATTTTGTTTCCTCGGTCCCTACATTTGAGGACTAAATTGCACAAATCAAAAGCTTAACTTTGAGGACTAAATTGCACGCGTTGGACAACTTGAAACATTATTGAAAGTTAAACTCTAAATCGGCGTGGGTTCGACCATGAACACGGTATGGACGCGCATGGTTAATTTTAACTTAATGGCTTGATTTCCTCTTTTGATTTAAATTCTTATCGAGATGTACTTCTATCATCTATTAAACCTAATAGGGATGCCCAAAATGAAGATACACCACATTAGAGTGAAAAGAGCAAGTTTAACACGAGAATCAAGACAATTAATATACGAAGATTGAAGAATCCAAGCCCGATTTCAAGATTCAAGCCCAAGAACGTGGATGTTTCCAACTTCTTTCATTATTCTTGTTTCTGGGTGATGTCAAGTTAATTCTTCTTTTGTAATTTATCTATGAACATGTTATGCTAAGTTTTCCACATATTGGATGAAGACAAAACCTATTTATTGTTTTTTTTTTTTAAATTCAAGACTAATAGTTAGTTGAATTTTTGCATTTGTTGATTAATTTTGCATGTTTAATTTCATTCTTTGATTGCTTGATCACCAATTGAATATATATTTGCTTGTTGTATGTTAGAAATAATTTTTATTACATGTTAATTTTTGAGATAATCGTAAAATTTAAGGCATTCTGATCATTCGAATTTGTATTAGAAATATACTCAAGTTGTAATTAGAATAGACTTAATTTATCTTGAAAAAGAAAGTTATATATCATAGATTTATCGATCGTTAAAAATAAACGAATAAGACTAGGTTACATAATTGAGAATTGAAATAGATAATAACAATAGGTGGATTCGTAGTCAATTACATTCGTTTCATATACATACGAACTCTAATTTTACAGCCTTCTTAGTCCAATTTAGAATAATTACAACATCAAATCTCTTTTCTTTACATATTTTGAATCTGAATAGAACTGGCGTCGTAGCGTTACCGCTCGAATTTAAGAAATTGAATTTTGGAAAGTTTTTGGCTTGGTCCATCCCCAACTCGTCTTGAAACTTCAAAACACTATAAATATAATCCTAGAGACCACTTTGAAGAGGAGAATTGAGGGGGAAAAGATTCAAAAAATCAACGAGGCAAAGGCAACTTGGCGAAGAAGATTAATTCAACCATCCAAAAAAATAGTTTTATCTTTTTTCTCTTCATGTTATTCTTTATGAATTGTATAGATTTCATGTCTCATATTATGAACTAAATAATTCTTCTAGAGTTTGATTAGTCAAAACTTGAGGATATGATATGATTTTGTTTTAGTTACTATGAAATTTTACTTTCTGTTTATTTGTGTTCTTGATTCAATGCTTTCATTAATTTGTCACTAATTGAATCATTGGATGCTAGTCAATTTCGACACTCGAGAGAGGGGAATTTAGGCGCAATTACAATTATAACACAACCTAGATTTTATGGGTTTTGAGAGAAGGTGTAGAATCTATGAAACTTGTTCTATGAAACTTGTTCCATCTAAGAACTAGGATCTTGATAAATCTTGATTTTAATTCAAAATAGAGATATTAGAATTAATTTCTAAGATTAATTTTTACCCGGCACCCAAGAGTGGCAAAAGAATTACATTAGGGTTCTTGTATATAAACATGAAAAATTGATTGGAGATAACTAGGTTTTTGAAAATCATATTTGATAGTTATGTAAAATCATAACCCTAGGCTCCTCAATATTGATTAGTTCGTATGACTTGCATTTATCCATTGAATTCGTCACAGTCATCCCTAGTTTAGATAAGACATTAATTCAAAAATCAATTCATCTAGATAAAATAAAGGCTATGTAGTTTATAGTACTTAGTGTAAAATTAAATTACAATCCTTGTGGGTTCGACACTATAACTCTATCCATATATTAAAAAATTTGATGTCATACACTTGCGATATAATTTACGTTGTATAAAATGCGTGACGGGGTTTTTTGCACTGTTGCTGGAGATTGTTTTACTTGATTTTTACTAATATTATTACAAAGTAGTTTTTGTTTTAGGTTAGATTTCTTTACTTTTAAATAGTTTGCTTGTTCTTTGTTTCAAGTTTATGCGAAGATCGAGAAGCGTTGGTCTATTATCTGTTGATTCTAAATTTGAAAGAGCTTTTAGATTTTTAAAGGGTATTAGAAGAAACGAACTCGAAACAATGCCAAAACAAATAGCAAATCAAAATAATCTACATCCGACTATAAGAGACTATGTCATGATAGTTATCAATGACAACTACTTCGGTATTGCACACCCAACAATAGTTGTAAATAATTTCGAATTGAAGCCAGTGTTGATCCACATGGTGTAACAAAATTAGTTTGGAGAATCTTTAATAGATGATCCAAATGCTCATCCTGGTTCTTTTCTCTAGATTTGCGAAACCGTGAAGATGAATGGTACTACTAAAGATGCCATCAGACTCCATCTATTTTCCTTCTCCTTGAGGGATAAAGCAAAAACATGGTTCCAATCATTTCCATATGGATCCATCGCAACTTGGGAAGGGATAGCTCAGGAATTCTTCACCAGATTTTTTCCTTCTTCCATGGTGGCTCAATTGCGGAGTGAAATTGGCCAGTTCAAACATGCAGATTTCGAACCGTTCTATAAGCCTTGGGAGAGATTCAAAGATTATCTTAGAAGATGCCATCAGCATGGTTATCAAGAGTAAATACAAATAGAAATATTCTACAACGGGTTGAATGGTCAGACACAGACAATAGTAGACGCTGTAGCGGAGGGTACTTTAACGTCTAAACTTGCAGATGCTACCTATTCACTGCTGGATGAAATAGCCACCAATAGATATCAATGACCAAATGAGCGTTCAAATGTAAAGAAAAATAGCCACCAATAGATATCAATGACCAAATGAGCGTTCAAATGTAAAGAAAATTCTGGTCTTTATGAGGTGGGTCCCATTACAACTTTAGCAGCTCAAATGTCATCACTCACAACTCAAATAGCTACACTGACATCATAAGGAACTCTAAAGAATGCAGATTCTATCATAATTGCTTCTACTTCATACCATGAGCCTAAGATGGAGAATGAGTAAGTCTAGTATGTAAATGGCAGAAACTTCAATTAGAGAGGAAACTACTCAGTAAACCAATACCATCCAGGACTGCAAAACCACGAGAACCTTTCTTATGGAACAATGTAAATATGCTGCAACTACCACCTAGGTTCAATAATCAGGCTTTTGAAGAAAAACTATCACTGAAGGAGACCTTGAGAACCTTTATTTCATAGACTAGGGCGAGTTTTAACAAGGATGAGTCAAGGCTTGATAACATCGAGACTCATATGACCAACATAGGAGCCACAATAAAGAATCTAGTGGTACAGATTGGTCAGCTAGCAATTGTAATAAATTCCAAACAGTATGGTATGTTTCTTCGTGACACTGAGGTCAACCCAATGGAGCACAACAATGCCATCACATTAAAGAGTGGAAAAGTAGTTGAAGAGAACAAGCCTACAGAGGATTTGATTCTTATACTTGCTTCGGATCATGTTATAGAAAAACAGGTTGAAGAGTAGAAGGTTGAGGCAGGCAACAAAAAAGTCTTCTAAGCCTAATTTAATATCATTCCTAGATAATTTACCAATATTGAAGCCATCATTGCCATAACCACAAAGATTCATGAAGAAGAAGTTTGAACAACGGTTCGCAAAATTCCTGGAAGTCTTCTAGAAAATCCACATTAACATTCCTTTTGCAGATTCTTTAGTACAAATAGGTTATGCCAATTTCTTGAAGGAAGCGATGTCAAAGAAAAGAAAGTTTGAGGAGTTTGAGATGGTGAAATTATCAGAAGTATATAGTGCCATTTTCTAGAAGAAGCTCCCTCGAAAACTAAATTACCCAACCATCTTTACAATTCTGTGCACAATTGGCAAGTCTACTAATGATAATGTATTTTGTGATCTAGGGGCTAGTATCAATCTAATGCTCCTCTTCACATACCCCAGAGGGATCATTGAGGACGTGTTGATTAAAGCTCACAAGTTCACCTTCTCGGTGGATTGTGTGGTTTTGGATATGAAAAAAGATCAAGAACTACCATTAACTAGTGGTCGGCCCTTTTTGGCAACTGGGCAAGGTTTAATTGATGTCCAAGGAAGAAAACTAACATTGTGGGTTAACGAAGAGCAAGTCATGTTCAAAATCTATCAAGCAAAGAAAGCCTCAGAAAAAGTCAACACTTGCCACATGATTTAATCAATTGACGCAGTGGAGGGTAAAATTTTAAAAGAGAATTATTTTATGACTTTCTAGAGTAGTACATGGAAACGAGTTACTCAAAGGTTGATACAACTACTACTGAAAGATACACAAGGACTAAGAAAGTCGTAGATTTTATATTAGCTCAAGAAGCCAATCCACCGGTAGAAAGAAGAACTACATTGTAAATTATTTGAAACCTCTTAGCATTATCAAATCAAAAGAGGTTTTGAAGGCTATACCAAAGTTGAAGCAGCCTCTTAATCCTAGTGGTCATACTATATTGAAGAAGAGTTTAAAGCTAAGGAATAAGTTTGGAAACATGAGAAAAGTGCTACCTGATGACCCAATTTAGGTACTTCGATTATGTCAAGTTAATGACGTTAAAGAAACTCTTCTTGTGAGGCAACCCAAACTTTCTATCTCTACACCTCTTAGTTTTTTATATTAGTGTCAAATTTGAGTTAGTAATGAATTCATTTTTTTATTTTTTTGTAGGAGATCTCAAGTTTGGCGGAGAAGAAAGTAGAAGAATCCATCAAATCCAGCATCATAGCACCATAACGTCATTGACAATGCATACAATTCACAGAAGTTCTCTTTTTTCTTTAATTTCACATTGGGGACAATGTTTAGTTTAAATTTGGGAGGATGGTAAAACATAAATTGTCTAATTTTCTTATTTTGTGTGTGGTTTGTGTGCTATTCAAAATAATAATAATAATAATAATAATAATAATAATAATAATAATAATTTGCATGCTTGTATGAGTTGGGTATCATTGTTTGCAATGATGCATATATTTGGAAATATTATTAGTTGTGAATTATGAAGATAGTATGTGATTGAGTTGAAGTCTTACTTATCGTTGTAAAATGTAACATAAATGCACTAAATTAAATAAAATGTTGGATAGGAATGAGTTGATTCATAAATGATAGAGGTTGAATTAGTGGTCTTAGAAGCTAAATCCAAACAACCATTAAACTAAAATTCGCACCCTTTAACTGACTTTAGAATAGTTTGGATGGTTGAACTGTTTTAGAAAGACATGGATGTAGATGTGGATTCCGTGTATGTTAAGTTTTCCGTGCATTGTCTGAAACCAATAGGATGAAAATTGGGCTAAGACCTTAAGTTAAAGGCCAGTTCTAGATAATGGGTGTTTAAGAAGAGGCATTGTAATAATTATTACATAAAACGGAAAAAGTTGTTTTATTGTAAAGCTACCCTAAAAGATCCCAATGAGAGCAACTATAATAATATGATTGTGAAGCATCTCTTTAAATCCTTTATGACTCAAGTGATTAAGTATGCAAGTGTTTAAAATCTAATGCCCCAAAGTCATCTAGATTAGGAGTTATTGGACAAAAAACTCGCTAATGGAGAGACGACCGTGCATAAGATTAACAAAAATATATATATATCTGAAAAAGCAGGTGAATGAAACAGAAGACGCATTATATGCCTTGGTTAAACCCTAAGCACTTGTTTTAGAGAATCATATCTTTCGTAAGGGGTTAGTAGCTTGGTTGGTTCCTAGGGGATAAAGCAATCGAAATTAAGGAGAATCCTCATTTATTAACGTGTTAAACAACAATGGGTAAAAACTTGATCAAACTAGATAGGCCAATGAGTAGTGAAATGAATAATAACCTCAGAATACACCATTAGAAGAGTGAAATGAAATTAAGTTTGGGGGTGTGTGAACCCCACGAGCAGAGAAATGAATTATTTGACTTTTAAAGTCGGGAATTGAATTAACATATGATTGTACATCGTTGTATTTTATTCTTCACACACATGTGTTTTGCATTGGAAAGGTAAGGATTTAGCTTTTCTTTATAACTTTGAAGTAGTTCACGAATTAGATATCATGTTTTCTATTCTGAGCCATAAAGACAAGCTTGTCAGTTAAATAATGTTAAGTGAGTCTTTGTTTGTGTGTTTGTTAATCATATTCTTATATTGTTGTTGTGTTTGCTCTATTTGTGTGTTTTTTAATCATATTCTTATATTGTGATGTGTTTGCTCGAGTATAAGTAAAGAATTAAGTGTGAAGGTATTTGATGAGTGTATTTCACTAATTGAATTAGCACTTTTAAAGCATAGTTCTTGGTTTGATATTGAGAACTTTTGAGCTTTTGATGTGTTTGTTAGTGTTGTATTGTAGTTTAAGTAACTTGGTGAAAATGGTGTACTTTAGAGCTTGGAATGGAGTTAAATTGTTGATCATGGAAGTTAAGATGAAAGAAGAGAAAAATAAAGTGGCAAAGATACAAGAAAAAGAGGCCAAAGGCGAAGGTATCATTACGCACCACGATGCCACATATGGGCCCCTAGGCACCTAAGAAAAGGTCAAGAATCAGTAGAACGCTGGGTGCCGCGGCCCAACCGAAAGAAAATAAGCAAAATAAATGGCGCTGCTACGCTAGCAAGGTTTCCATCGCAGAGCAGTATCGCCAGCCTAGGACATTGCAGCGTCACTACCCGAATTTAAGAAATTTTAGAATTTTGGAAAGTTTTCAGCTTGATCCATCCTCAACTCATCTTGAAACTTCAAAACACTATAAATATAACCCTAGAGACCATTTTGAAGGGGAGAATTGAAGGGGCCAAGATCCAAGAAATCAAGAGGAGTCAAAAGAAACTTGGCAAAGAAGATTAATTCAACCATCCAAAAAATAGTTTATCTTTCTTTTCTTTATGTTATTTTTTATGAATTGTATAGATTTCATGTCTCATATCATAAATTAAATAATTCTTCTAGGGTTTGATTAGCCAAAATTTGAAGATATGATTCGACTTTGTTTTAGTTATTTCTATGAAATTCTCCATTTTATTTATTTGTGTTATTGATTTAGTGCTTTTAGTTAATTTGCTACTAATTGAATGATTAGATACTAGTCAATTCCGACACTTGAGAGATGTGATTTTAGGCGCGATTACAACAATAACACAATCTTAATTTTATAAGTTTCGAGAGAAAGTGTAGAATCTATAATGCTTATTCAATCTAAGAATCACGATCTTGATAAATCTTGATTTTAAATCTTGATTTTAATTCGGAATATAAATATTTGAAATGGTTCTTTGTAATCGTTAATTTATCGATTCCACCTATATCAGTGATCAAGTAGGTTGTTCTTAAAATTGCCACGTTGATTTCATTCTAATAAAAACACTCGGGATGAGGACTATCTCCTTACTGTTTACTTATTCTTATTGTGATACTAGTTATATGCCCACACAATGCATGAGCTATGTTATTCTTAAGGCAAATGTTAACGCGTTGAATTTGAAGGATTTACAGGAGATAATGAGATCAATAAAATAAACTTAATTTGATGAGGAGAATTCTCATATGGTTGTACAAATAAATTATAGTTTCGAAGCATCTCAAGAGTAGAAAAAAATGAAGAAAATATTTTCATACTAAATGTAGGGCTATCATTGAACAGTATGAAAGAAGAAGGATGTAGATAGCTAGACCCAAGTTCATCGCGAATAAAGTTTAGCATGTGTTTTTGATAAATTCTTATCTTATCAACCAAGCATTTCACAATTTGTCTCTGAACATCCATGTGATGCAAATCAAACTTAGCATAAATTATAAAGAAGTAACAAATAAAAAGACGTAGCAATTGTTGGTGTTTGCAAACATAGAGATAAAAGAAATACTTGAAACCATCTTCAAGAATTACCTTTTAGCTTCCAGACTACAAAAGAACCTAAAATAACCCAACAAGTGTTTAGTTTTTCATCAAACTTAAACTTTATAAAGTTTAGATAATTGTCAAGATCTCCATATCAAATCACCAAGAAAATTAATTAATGCGGAACATACCTTGATCAATTGTTTTGTATCTTAAATAATGAATCTTGAATCTTGATCTTTAAATCTTGATTTCTTGTTCTTCAATTTAATTGTTCCAAACCTTCTTCATGATTCTTTATTGTAGGTTTATGGATCTTCATCTTCAATATGTTTTCTTTTGTATTCTTATATTGATGAGATAACACAAAGAATGATAATTACATATGAATTGAGAACCCCATATATAGTTTCCATATGTATTTGGTCCATCGTCAAATACAAACTCTAATGAAACCAGTCTCTACACATATAATCTGGCTCACATCTTATTTAGATACCCAAAGCCCAATTACTTAATTCTTTATTAGATTACTTTAATTTTGGGCTTAAATTTAAGATAGCATTTATACACAATTAATTACATATGTTGGCCCAGATGACAAATTAAATAAGTTTCCAACAATCTCCTACTTGGGCCACACATATGTTACCTTATATATGTGTATAACCTTATGAGTTCAAAACTTTTGCTTTCATAACCAAAAGCATCTCCGAACAATCTCGTCCATTGATTATATTAATATACAATCAAAGCGGTCTCCATTATAAGTATCATAATTAAACCCATCAATGGTCACGTATATCAACACGGTCAAATGATATAGATCAAGTGTGGATACGTAGCATGTAAATCACATGTAATGTAATCCATACATGTCTATTTCCAACTAGTCCTACCTTATCCTTTAATGAGATCAACCATATAGTTTAATAAGTGTAAAACTGAATTAAATACTTTATTTATGAAATAAACTAAATATCCATAGACAAAAATATGTGTCTAAAATAGAAAATATCTAAATACAAACTCCTACTAAACTAGCATATCATTAAAAGATGCAACACCCAAGTGAGTATTATGCTCATGAAAGACCTTGGGTGGTAGGCATTTAGTAAATTATCCATGATTATGGAGTTTTTCCTAATATACTTTATAGAAATCTAATGACTCTAAATTCTTTCCTTGACATATAGGAACTTAATGTTTATAAACTTTGACATCATCAAGTTCTTGTTGGAATATAAGGCTGCTATTATCACAAAATAACTAAAGTGGTCTTTCAAATCCATTCAAAATATGCAGCATAGTGTTAATATTTTATAGTAATATTCCATGATCAAAATCAGAATATCCAACGATTTCCAATTGGTCTAATTTTCCTGAATATGATCATGTAATCCTTAGTTCTCTATAGATACTGAATAATCTCATGGCTGCTTTCCAAATTTCCATCACAAAGTCAGTTAAATATCTATCTATATATGCGGCCTAGTGACAATATTTTGCAATCATATTCCATGATCATAATCAGAATATCCAACGATCTCCAATTGGTCTGATTTTCCTGAATGTGATCATGTAATCCTTAGTTCTCTATAGATACTGAATAATCTCATGGCTGCTTTCCAAATTTCCATCACAAAGTCAGTTAAATATCTATCTAGTATTACAACAATGAATGCTATATCCAAATGTGTGCAAACCTAAATATACATTAAATTCTCAATTACTAAAGCATGAAGAATTTCATGTATTTCATTTTCTTTAAATTTATTCATGTGCATTAATTGAGACTAAACGTGTCTCTATTAGTAAAGTGGTATCACCTGAATTACATATCTATATTTCAAATCTTTTAAGAACCTTATCGATATAACTCTTTTATAATAATCCAAAAATATACCAAGAACGATTCTTGTGTATCTATATCCTTAATATAAAAGAGGTTTTACCAAGAGTTTTCATTTCAAAATTCTATGACAGAAATATCTTGGTTTTGTGCAATAAGTTTATATTATTGTAGACAAGCAGTATGTCATCGACATAGAATACCAAAAATATGTTTACTCCCATTGAACTTGTGATATACACAATCATCAACTGAATTCATCTCAAAATCAAATGAGATAATTATTTGATAAAATTTGTGATACCATTTTGGGAAATCAGCTTAAGCCCATAGATGAATCTCTTTAATTTTTAAACCATCTGACATAACTTAAGATCAAAATGTGTCACAGATGTCATAATTGTCCTAAAAGAGTCTCTCATTTTTTGTCAAAAGGAAAAAAAGTCTCTTTAATGCTATTGTTTTCTTTTTGAGTAAAGTCATTTGCAATAAGACGAGCCTCATATCTCTCCACATCACCATTTGAATCCTTCTTGATTTTAAATGTCCAATTACAATCAATCGGTTTCGCACCTTTAGGCAATAAGATGAGTTCCTAAACATCATTGTTTTAAATATCAAATTACAACCAATGTGTTTCACACCTCTAGACAATAGAATGAGTTTCTAAATGGCATTGGAACTTATGAACTTTATCTCTTTATGCATGACATTAATCCACTCTTTAGAATTATTCTTTTGCATGACATGATAAAAGTTGATTGATCAGTTCTTCTATCATCAATCCATGTCATCCTTATTTTCTTGGAGAAATACTATAAAGTTATCCGAAATCGCATTTCTCCTTTCTCTAGTGGATCTTTTTAATAACATTTTTTCTTGAGGTTGTTGAGTTTGTTCTTCTGAAACAATCTCTTGATTGTTTATAAGGGATTTTGTAATATTGTCTTGATCCGAAATTGCTTCTCGAACAAGATCTGGAACAAGAATTTGTCATTAATCTTGATCATTATCAATTGCAACAAAAGGAATATGTACATATTTTTCATCCAATACAAAATCTTTAACTTTATCTCCCCCCGCAAACTCTACATTCTCAAGAAATCAGACTTTTTTCGTTTCGAAAATTAACCTAATAGTGGGATCTTTTAAAAATTTGTAACCCCTTAACAATTGCTTTACTTGGAACTATGTTGAGAATTTAAGCCGCAGTCTTTAATGTTTCTACCTAGAAAGATCCTGATGTATTGTAGGACGATTCCACATTCCATTAGGAATTTAGCAAAAGGTCTTGGACGCTATTCTCATGATTCGTCATATTTGTCATAGTATTCACCACTATGCTAAAATCTGACTTTTTAAATTCTTTTACTAAATTGATTTTCAATTTTAGTCTTGTATGCCTTGAACATGTCTAATGTTTTAGATTTTTCATAGATGAGATGTAGGTAACCATAGTGAGAAAATTCGTCTATAAACATAATAAATTATTGTTGAGCATTCAAAAAAATCAAAGTGAATGGCCCACATATAGCTGTATGATTAGTTCTAAGACGTCTGAAATCCTATTAACACATAATCTCCTTATATTTGTTTGTTTTTCCTAAATGTAATTAATATAAACATTTAAGTCTGAAAAATTAAAGGAATCAAGAATTTCTTCTGATACAATATTTTTCATTCTCTTTTGAGAGATGTGACCTAATGCTTGTGCCATAATGAAGCAGATTCTCATGGTTAATTTATGTTTAATACCACTCAAATTCACATACAACATTTCTTTATAAGAGACAACTGTATTAAGTATATATATGTTATCATAACCAGATAAAGAACTGGTATGCATGATATTTGAATTAAGAAAAAGATCAAACTGGCTATTTCCAATTGAACAAGAGAAACCAAATTCGTTCAATGTAGAAATAGAAACCAAATTTCATCCAAAAAGACGGTACCGCAAATGTCTATTTCAAATTCAAATAATAAACAATTTTTAATGATAACCTAAAGTCCCTATAGCCTCAACCTTAACTGATTTGCTATCGCCCCACATCGATGAATCTTTCAGCATCAATTGGTTTTGGCAGCTCAGGCAACCCCACATAGACACACTTATGTGAGTAGTGGTACCGAAATTTATCCACCAAGTGTTTCTAGGTATTGACACTAAATTACAAATCAAAGTGAGAAGTGTAATTTTCCTTACACTCCAACGTTTCATTTAGTACAATCTTTTTTTATATATCCCAGATTTTCACAAAAATTACAGCTAAATTTATAATTTTCAGGCTTTCGCTATTTATTTTGAATCGAATTGGATGCCACTTTCTTAGTGTTTATTACTTGTCCTTAGAGGTACGCGCGAAGTGAGAAATATCAGTTTTATTTAGCTTTAGCATTTCTTCTTCTTGCACACAATATAGAATGAGCTCACTAAGAGTCCATTTTTCTTTTTGACATTTGTAACTGACCTTTATTAACCGAATCGTGCAAGAATAACAATCAAAATTAAATACACGAGCAAGTCATCAGACAACTCAAACTTTAATGGTTTTAGTTTTAAAGCAAGACGAGACCATCTCCGTGATGTACTCCCTAATATTTCCTTTACCTTTATACCTTAGTGAAAGTAAGTTCGCCAAAAACGTACTAGTTTCGGCCTTATCACTCTTTGCAAAGTGTTTTTCAATTTCACCAAGAAATTCCTTGGCAGTAGTTACTTTATTGGACACAGCGTCACTAAATGATTATGGAATATCGCTTCATGATCATAAGACTCACACGGTTTGAATGATCCCACTTATCAAAATCCATTTTTTTCATTAGCGGAACTTTTGTCCGTAAGTGCAGCGGATTGTTCGCTTCTTAATGCAAGGTGTAATACCATGCAGCCAAGAACGATCTGAACGTTCTCTTTCCAATCCTTAAAGTTGGTTCCATTTAATACAGGAATATAGTTGATGTTGACAGATATTGAAGAAATTGATGGATTAATTGAATAGAGAA
>CAIGRH010125348.1:0-18796 GCA_903798295.1 Fraxinus nigra | reverse complement strand
TTTTTTTTTTTCTTTTTTTTTTTATTGTTAATACTGTGAAGTATTGCCGATTCTCCCTTACCGAACATGTCACTATTGGATAACACAAGTGAACTTTGTATATTTTGAGGTGTAATGGTTAGTTATCCCGACTGTGGTTCACTGATTGTAAGAAATTTTATGGGATGCTTGCAATTATGACTGCATATTATTTAATAAGGCATGATTTTTTATTTTTTAATTGTCTGTCTTATGGTTTTGAAGACTTGCTGGAGGGCTAAAACAGTATGAGGAATAAGAATCGGATTAAAGAAAGGAGGAAGGATCGGATTAGTGTTAAGTTGAGAAAGATAATGCAGTGTCTTTGGTCGGGGGAACAATTACGTGGAGAAGAAATGGTCCCTTCTTCTGAATCTCTTGCAACCAAGGATTATACACACAGTGTTTATTCATCTCAAGCTGGAGAAGCTGAACGGAAACCTGACACTGGAAACATTGAAGAAGCTGAATCATCATTGCGTGAAAGCGGTTCTTTGAATTACGAGGTTGTTCCTCTAATTCTTCTAATGCCAACATACCTTTGACGTTGCTTTTGTTAAATTTTCACTCATTTGGATTTAATTTTGCTTTACTTTCTCATCCATGTATGTAATGATGTTTTTTACTAATCCGTTCTATCATCAAATTTAAAATACTTATATCATGGTTATGCTTAGTCTTTGAGTAAGAGCATATTTTACTATGCTTAAAACTTATTTTTCTTGAAACTTTCTAGAAAAGTAAGTTTTTGTCGCCAAAAAAATAATTTTGAAAATCATGCCTGACAAGTAACGTAAAAGAAAGATTGACTTTTATGCATAAGCAAACATGCCCTAATAAATTGTGCTGCAACAAAACGGTAGCTTGTTTATATACTATAACTGTGACTAAAAAGTCATCATATTCCAGGAAGCCAGGGCATTGTTAGGAAGGTACGAGTATCAGAAAGGGAACCTAGAAGCGGCCCTACATGTTTTTGAAGGGATAGACATTGCTGCAGTGACTCCAAAGATGAAAATTACTCTTTCTAAAATAGGAGAAACTCTTAAGAGGCGGTCACAAAATTTTGCATCACCACCAATGTCGATACATGCTGTTAGCTTGCTGTTTGAAGCAATGTTTTTAAAAGCAAAATCATTACAGGCACTTGGGAGATATAAAGGTAGCTTACATGCTATTGGTGAATCATCCTTTTGTTTTTTGCAAATAAGTATGCGATGAACCACCTCCTTTAAAAGCATAAGCTCTAAGAGAGGGGACAAATTTGTCTATTAAATGTTCGTCTTCAACAGTATCTTGTGGTTACATGCTGGTTTAGTTTGTTATTATATTCTCTTTTTTCCTTCACTCTAATCACCTAAATAATTTAAATTCTTTAGCTTTATAAAGATTCTTTGGCGCTTAGCAGGCTTATAATAGTCTTTGTTTTGAATAATATCAAATGTAATACTTAATGCACAGTAATTCCATTATTGCAGTTAATGACTGTTGGAGCCATCTATATAAACAACATCTGAAGATTCTCAGAGCATTTTAATTATGTCTATTACTTACAAATTACAGTTTGTGATTCACAAGAAAGTAACCGTAACATGGACTTCTGCTTATCAGAATTTCAGAAAGTTCCAATATCTGTATTTTTTGCTAGTTGCTAATTCCTCTTCATTTTTTCCTTTTTATATTTTATAAGGAAAGGGAAAAGGTGCTGGATAACGAGAGTGTAAACTATTTATGACATTGATGAATTGGCAAATTGTGAATGGTTTTCTGATTTATGATTTCATCATCTTTGCAGAAGCTGCTCAATCATGCACAGTTATCCTGGACATTGTTGAATCTTCATTACCAGGTGGCTTGCCTGAAAACATTGGTGGTGACTGTAAATTTCAGGAAACAATAAACAAGGCTGTAGAGCTGCTTCCAGGATTATGGAAACTTGCTGATCATCCCAGTGAAGCTATTTTGTCTTACCGTCGGGCCCTTCTACATCAATGGAACCTTGATGCACAAACTACAACTAAGATACAAAAAGAGTTTGCTATTTTTCTTCTGTACAGTGGAGATGAAGCAAATCCCCCTAGTCTGCAATCCCAAATTGACCGTGCATTTGTACCTAGAAACAATACTGAGGAAGCTATTCTTCTTTTGATAATTCTTTTAAGGAAAGTTAACCTCAAGAGAATTGAGTGGGATCCATCAATTTTGGATCACCTTTCCTATGCATTATCTATATCAGATGGACTAAGGGCTTTAGCTAATCAAGTGGAAGAGTTGCTGCCTGGGGTTGTACATCGGAAAGAAAGGTATCATATATTAGCTCTCTGTTACCATGGAGAAGGCGATGACTTATCTGCTCTGAATTTATGGGAAAAAATGTTGAAAAGTCACGAGGATCCTACATGTGTACCGGCTTTACTATTTGCTTCAAAGATATGTGGAGAGAACTCAAAATTCTCAGAAGACGGAGTTTCTTTTGCTTGCAGGGCTATTGAGAGCTTGCATGGAAGATGCTACCAGTTGGTGGGTGTTGCCAATTGCATGCTAGGCATCTCACATTCGGAAAATTCTAGATCATGTGTACAAGATAGTGAGAGGGCTAAAAGACAATCTGAGGCCCTCAAGTCCTTGGAAATTGCTGGGAGACTGACAAGAATGAGAAACCCCAGTATCGTTTACCACCTTTGTTTAGAAAATGCCGAGCAAAGGAAGTTGGATACGGCACTTCAGTATGCAAAATGTTTGCTTAAACTGGAAGGCGGGTTTAACCTAAAAGGATGGATACTGTTGGCACGAATTTTATCTGCTCAGAAACGTTTCCTTGATGCTGAAACCATCATTAATGCAGCTCTGGATCAGACTGGAAAATGGGATCAGGGAGAATTGCTGCAAACAAAGGCTAAACTCCAAATTGCACAGGATCTAGTGAAGGAGGCGATAGAAACTTATACTCAGCTTCTCGCTGTTCTTCAGGTTCAGAGGAAAACGTTTGGTTCAGGGAAGAAGCAAAAGGTACATTTGTCGCTCACTTGTTAGACACACACACGCATATTTCACTTCCTTACTACTGATGATGAACATTATTTAGTAACATTTTTAAGGGTTGTTTAAGGTCTTTAAAGGAATTGAGTGACTCTTGGATGTCTTGTTGCTTGGTTGGTTGAAACCTATTTTTTAAAAAGAGGATGGTTTAACCATGTTTATGGAGAACTTTGACTGAAGCTGTTAGAAAGACCCATACAAGATACAAGTTAACCTTAAACCACTTGGATTGAAATTTTATGAACGGTTCAAATGCTTAAAATTTGACAGAGAACTTGTTCTGAAATTTAGTTGAAGGGTAGTATAGATTTTGTATTCATTTCAATGTGTTAAGGATAAGTTGACTTGAGTTGAACACCTACACAAATCCTGTAGTTGAACATCAACTAAATCATTTAGTTTGCTTAAAATGAATATGATAATGTGTATATGTATTAGGATTCAAGTACCTATATTATGTACCTATTTAATCATAAACTGTTGTCATAAAATCATAAAAAAACCTGAGAACTTATGTACATGAATATTTACATGGAACTTTATTGTGCATAATTAGAGTATTACATATATATGGGATCTAATTGTACCGTGTCATACCAATAAAAAGATTGTCAAAGGTATTCGATGTCACCACTTAATTTTCACAATTCACTAATGACACCTCCCTCTACCCGCCAAAATAAGAATAATTAAGATTATCTTTCGACTATGGCTGCCTGCAGAATGTTTTTCGTGTCGGCATGTTTACAATAGTTTGAATCTCCTTGTTGCAAAAATATATACAAATTTGATGCATCCAGGCTGGTATGAATTGCTACTTTCCATAGGGTGACTTGTTATTCTGTACTTCAAACAACTTTGATGTCTTATCCATCATGCATAATTAATACAATTCCTCCTAAGTTTCTGCATTGAGTATAATTGTGTAAATTGAGGCAATTGATGGGATGATTCCTGGCTTGTGGCTTCATGTATAATGAAATTATTTTGCTTTGTTTTGAGGTCTCTTAGTTTCCAAACTCAAATTGAGATTGCTCTACATGGTACTTTTAGTTACTTGCAAGTGTTATATAAGAACTTCACATAGTTTAATACTTATCTTGCACTTACGTTGAGATTGTATTGATTCCTTAAGTGTATCAGCTACATGAATTATGCCAAGTTGGGAATTCAGCTTCTTTGCTCTTTGTCAGATGCTTCCTCAAGTGCGTAAGCTACATAGGTTGTGCCTATGTCGAGTAACCGACCTTACCTCGCCATTAGCCTAAATTCCCATGATGCTTAGGTTTCGATGCTTGCATCAAGTGGACGGTTTCAATGAGCTAAGTGTTGCACGTACTTGGAATGTTCAAATTTATGACAGGGGGCTCCAATTGGCATTTCATCGGCCTACACCTTATAAAATTGAGATATTTTGAATGAGCTATGTGGTTGTTGAAATCCTATGATGATTCCTAATCCCCTCATCCCATGGATAATGGATATAACCAAATACTTTTTGTTTTTTAAGGATAATAATAATTTAACCATTTATATTAGTAGACTACTTCAAACGTAGTTGCTGCATTAGCACGTGCACATTTTCTTTTATGGTTTAGTTTCTGAAGGCATAAAAGTCAGTTGATCATGGCAGAATAAAGTCGACAACCATATATGTGTGTAGCCTACATCAAACATGTAGTTGCTACATTAGCACGTGTACTTTTTCTTTTTATGGTTCGGTTTCTGAAGGCACAAAACTCATTCGATCATGGCAGAATAAAGTCGATAGATTTGAGCTGGTAATTAACCTTACGGGATAATTTGTGGACAATTTGTTAAGTACGCTACAAATATGTTTGGCTTAGCTTAGAAGTCAACAAAGATGCCAAAATTGGCTTCTTTCTTGCTTCTGGCCAGTATCAAGAGTGAGACTGTCAAAAAATTGCTGTCTTCTTCTACAAAAGATGCAAATAGAACCATGCTTGTACACTTTGAAATAGAAGCCTTGAATCATGTTCTCATGTTGGATAATATCCATCCCAAACCTTGCAGATCCAGCTAGATGATTGGCTAAATCAGGTGAACGAAAATAACAAGGTTTATTTTGTGAAGCCATAGCTTTCTACCACTTAACTCTCCAAAACTTGCCCACGTTTCCTATTGGATTACTTCCCCTTAAGATGGAGTTAAACTGAGTTCTCTCTTGTTCACTAAGGATCTTACTATTGATACTTTTTCAACTGTTTCCTTTCTTCCTTTCTCCCTTATTTTCTTCCGTTTCCCCTGTACGGTATTTCAGCCTAGTAGGTAATTGCGCTTCAATCATGTTTTCAAAGTTTTAGTTAAGCACATTAAAACCTAAATAAGTGTGTTTTGAAGGAAGATTTTCTACAATATTCATCTAGGAAGAAGTGTCTGTGTGTGTTTGAATTGGGGGTATTCATTGCTGTCATAGTCCATGTTATTTTCAAGCTATATCTCTGGCATTGTAATTTTCTTCTCGAAGTGTATTTTGTCAGCTAGTAGCTTATTGTAAGCTTATCGACTCATTTCCCGCCTGGGAAAAAAGAAGTTTTTTAGACTGAAGTGCCTTTCTTTCTATGTAATTGACAGGAAAACAAGAACCACTGCAAGAATTTAGAGATGGAAACATGGCACGATCTGGCTTCCCTCTACATAAGATTGTCCCAGTGGCGTGATGCTGAGATCTGTCTTTCTAAATCTGAAGCAATTAGTCCTTTCTCAGCTTCTCGATGGCATACGGCTGGTATAATCATTTAACACTTTTCTTTATATCGTTTCCTTTACCCATCTTGTCTACTATTCTGTTTTCATTTCATTTGAAAGGAAAACTCAAAGAGAGGGGAAGAAAAGACATATCCAAAGTGGTTTTTTCAGTTTTGTATGAATGCATTTATAGTCCATTTTTTCCAAAATACATTTTTTTAATACTCATTTTCAACCCACACTTTCTTCCATAAAATAATATTACATGTAAACTCAAATTTTTTCCTTATCTTTTAACCACACGTTCTCCAAAAAATAACTATTCCTAAATACATTTTCTCCCAAAATCACATTAAAATGGCCAAACAGGGGCTAAATCATTTATATGATGACCAAGTGCAATGGTGAAGTTACTACCTTAGTTTGCTCCTCTTATAATCTCAAGATTCTCTTCGTTCCTATCAATATTTGTCAATTGACATCCACTATATCATTACATCTACTGTAATTGGTATCATTTGATTACTTTTGAAATGTGTAAAGAGATGTTGAAATAGTAAACTAGCCCAACGAACTATACTCTTAGGTTGTGTTTGATAAGCAACTTTTTCCATGGAACTAGGAATTCAAATTCCATCCTCCACTAATTTGCTTGTTTGATGGCAACAATTTTCTTGGAAATTGGTTTTCCACATGGGCTTCACACGGTTACATTTTCAAGGATTTGCTTGAATCCATTTTCCCACCTTTTTGGTGGGAAAATAGAATTCCATTTTTATTTTTTTGATTTTTGGCAATGGAAACAAATTTCATAAACAATTATAAGAAAAAAATTCACTTTAATGGACAATTTTCATGTAAAACAAAGCCGAACGAATACTAAACTTTGATGAAAAAAATGATTTTTTAGGAACATTTTTTTTTCGTTTTTTTTTTTTTTACTTTTTGGTAATGGAAACAAATTTTATAACCAATTTTGGAAAAAATTATCACTTTAATGGACAATTTTCATGTAAAACAAAGTCAAACGAACACAAAATTTAAAAATTTTTCGGGTGAAAAATTATAACAATCAAACACACTTAATTAACAATCTTTTTTTTTTTACTTTTTGGAAATAGAAACAAATTTTATAACCAATTGTGAAAAAAATTATCACTTTAATGGATAATTTTCATGTAAAACAAAGTCAAACGAACACAAAATTTAAAAATTTTTCGGGTGAAAAATTATAACAATCAAACACACTTAATTAACAATTCCCTGCAAAACATTTTCTAGACAATTATTTTCCCTGAAATTCATTTTCTTTCTACCCATTCCACTATTGCAATCAAACGGACCCTTAGAGACCATTGTCCTATTGCAAGAATACAGACGTCGAAGAGAAGTTGAGAAAATGAATGAAATACAAGTATTCATTATCAGGCTTTTTGTATAATATGTGATTGTATGGTGGTGATTGATTAGAAAATCAATTTTTCGTACCGTTCACTGACGATCAGATTTATTATCCTAGAGGGGTCCTTTTGGAAGGTTAGGGGTTGTTCTCTTCGTGTTTCAGTTCTTAGTTTTGAGTTTTGAATTCATTTTGGGTTTTGTGTTTTGAATATCCATTTTGAAATCGCTGAAAACACGTTCTTTTTGTCATTTTGAAAAATTGTTTTAAAAAATAAAAAAAATGAAGTTTTGGTTTAGTTTTAACTGAAAATAGCCAGAACGACTTTTTAGCGTTTTTCGTTTTCTTTGTAAATTTTAAACTCATCTTTGGAAATTCGTTTATGAAAATAGGTAAGTAAACTTGTTTTCAGTGTTTTCAAAAACTAAAAACTAAAAATTGCCGGAAAACAACAAAGAGAACAGACCCTTAGTGTCTCATGGTTGGAGAGACTTTTTGAAGAGGCAGAGGACAGGAAGATTGTATTCACCAATGTATAAAGAAAAGCCCCTCTTATTAAATGGTTTTGAGATGGTGACGGTCTTGTTGGGATGATGTTGACATTTACTTGGTGCTTATGCTTATTGTTTGGTAAGGTATATTAGATAGTTTTTGACAGTAGATACAAGAAAAAAAGTTGATTCTGTGTGTTGTATTGTCTTGTATAATATATAATACTGTGTACAAACATGAACTTATAGGTCGCAAGTGTTGGATGCCGCCTGAGTTTCTGATGTTCCATCCCCCTTTTAGGTCGCACCAATATTTAAGTAACTAGATTCCTTCATTAAGATTCATGTGCTTGCATTCATCTGGCTGAGCGGAACTTATTTGCTTGTAGAGTGAGATTCATTCCGTTTGATGTATGCAGGTTTACTTCACGAAGCTAAGGGCCACGACAAAGAAGCACTGACGGCATTTATGCGTGCTCTGGATGTTGATCCAACGCATGTCCCCAGTCTAGTCTGCAAGGCAGTGGTTCTCAGACGGATCAGTAGCCAGTCTTCGGCCATTGTCCGGAGCCTTCTGACGGAAGCACTTAGACTCGACAGAATGAATACTTCCGCATGGTATAATCTTGGTCTCCTTTACAAGGACGAGGGTGGGGCATTGGCACGGGAGGACGCTGAATGTTTAGAGGCGGCTGCACTCCTCGAAGAGACGGAACCTGTACAGCCTTTCAGATGATGAGCTATTTTGCAAATTTCTCGTGCTTTTGATAAATTCAATGTATTTATAATCACATGTTAATTTCTGAAAAATAACGGAAGTGTGAATTTTGTTATTGAATCTTGACTTGGTTATAAGCTGCATGTGTGCTGAAAAGTATGAAAGCTTTATTGAAAGGAACTTGATTGGTTTGCTGTTAACATAAGCCATGTACAAAATATTCAATGTTGAAGCGTGCGCAGTTATAGAAGCAGTTCAAAATTGAAAAAGAATAAGACCATTGAGTATTTGAGTCGTTTTAACCAAGCACAGTGAGAAGCTATCTAGTCAATGCAATTAAATCAGATCAAAAGATACACGTAATCAATCCAGTCGATCCATCAGGGACAAAGAGCTCAACGAAGAGTGAAGCTCTTGAATAGGAGAGCACGGACTAGCCTCTTAAGGCTCCTGTGGCCACTCATTTTTTTAGTTGTTATGTTGAATTAACTTAAATAATTTATAAATATTTCATTTTTACTCTAGGACTAGGTGGCGGGTTGAAAAATATTATGCATCATTTCTTAAAGAAATATTGAGAACTATATATTTCATTCTTTGCTTATTACTTAAATCTTCTCACATGCATTAAGAATCGACTAGATAATGAGGGATATTGTGACGTTCAATTTGAAATCTGAACTATTCTAACATGGACAGTAGCCGTCAACGAACGATAATCACTGCAGATTTTAAATTTATCCCTTCCAAGAAGAGAGAGAGAGATATACACATTACACTCCTATACACGAAAAGGGTATGCCCTCCGACAACGAAAGTAAAATTACTCTGTCTGTTTGTCCAAGAATTTTAGAGAGAGAATCAAACATTTGATAGATTTTCTTGTCTGCCCACATTAAAATAAATTCCTTTTAGTGTCCTTTCTCAAAATGTTTAGCAGTAGTGTAATGGAGAGTGGTAAGAGAGAAGAATCAGGGCCAAGTGCTTCAGTGGGAGGAGAAGAAACAAGAAAATGAAGGGTTTTGATGAAATGGATCAAGAAAATAGAAAGGTTTTTGAGAATTTTAATCCTGGTCCTCTTCTTCCTCTCAAAGATCAGATTGAAAAAGACAAGGTTTTTTTCTTCTGCTTCTTCTTCTTCTTCTTCTTAATCTTTCTGGTTCTTCTTGCTTTTAGATTTCTCTGCAAAATCTTGGTTTTGTTTGAATGTAGTTATTTACGAAAATTGGGATCTGTCAGGCTTTTGGTGCAAAAATGAATCTTGTCCCTGATCGATGTGTTGAAGACTAGAGTTAAATAAAAGTTTCAGTTGCTAGAAGTTTATATTAAGACTAGTGTTCCGTTTTAAAATGTACGTTAATAATGTTAGATATTTATACAAATATAACATGCGAAAGAAATAATCAATTCAGATGAGTGTCCAATTGGTGAAAAATGGAATTTGTGTGCGAGGTCGGGTCAGAGTTACAACTCATGCATTATATTAGAAAGGTTTGATTGGGCGTTGGACTCTTAGCCTTTCTTGATTCTAATAATAATAATTTCTTTTTAATCATTTTCAAAATTATTTAATGAGTCGGTCAATTAGCCAGTAAAATATGACGGGTTTTAACTGTCAGTATTAACAACCCACTACCACTACTAGCCATAAAAATTTCGGTGATTATTCGATGTGGAATTTATCCGTTACAGTTTATGCTCTTAGACGAGAGTTTTCAATGAATTCTTCAGTTTTGAAGGTGAAATTTGATTATTAAATAGCAGGGATAATGAATTAAGATAACATGTCAAGAGGAGGTGGGGTTCATATTCTTAGACAGCACTACTTTATAACCTAAGAGGGTTTATATTCTTGAACTCTCCTATTGGCATTTGGGCTTTGATCTTTGTTGTCTGTACAAATTTCAAGGTGTTCTACTATTTCAGTTTTACTTTTTCAGTTGGTATTTTGAAACCTTCAAGTTTGAGGTGTTCTAATTCATGAGTGAGGAGTTGTTGATGTGGGAGCAACGTGTATGAAACCGTCCCAAAACAACAACAAAAAATGTAATTCATGAACAACATTATAGTTTTTGCTGATTCTTGAATGAATACCAAGAAATATGCATCAATATCTCATTGATTCACACACAATATTAAGAATTTGAACTCATAGATTCCATTTTTTATATTTTCCATAGGAGGATGAGAGCTTAAGAAGATGGAAGGAAAAGCTTCTCAGCTGCTTGGAAAGTGATTTAAATGGTTCATCTTAAAAATCACCGATCCATGATGTTGGACCCTTTATATATACATCTTGATTTTTCAATAGTAATGGTGCCTACTTTTGCAGGACAAATGGAGCCTGAAGTTCAATTTCAATCAATCAGAATCATATCTTCTGATTTTGGTGAGCTCAATAGTCCCATGCCTATTACTGAAGACCAGCGCAAGCATGTACTTTTTAGTCTCAGAGAGGGCTCTGATTACCGCCTTAAGCTAACGTTCACAGTTCTTCACAACATCGTGTCCGGCCTGGCCTACACAAATACAGTTTGGAAGTCTGGACTCCAAGGTTCGGAATCTGCCTTTTTTACACATTATATATTGCGCACATTACCGATTACTCGCATCTTTTCGAACTCATAAACTTTGTTCGAGTAGAGTGGAAAATATTTTAATAATGGCGCACATTCTGAAATTTTCAAGAATACTTGCTCATTGTTAAAGAGTACTTTTTATGATGGTACAATAACCTTGTGGAGAAGCCTGTTAATCATCTGCTGGTAACATATATGAAAAAATGTTGTAGCATTTTTTAGGCTCGTTCTCTTTTCATCTGTCAGTATAGGTAAGTACGCCCACGTTTAGACTTCTATTTCACTTGTGCTAATCTTCAATAATATTATTATTTCTCATGTTTGTTTTCCCATTTTTCCCTTTGATTTTCTTCGTAGTTGATCAAAGCAAAGGTATGTTGGGCACTTTCGCTCCTCGGCGAGAACCATATGTACACACCTTAGAGGAGGAGACAACTCCATCTGGGATGCTTGCAAGAGGAATATATACAGCTAAGCTTCAGGTGTGTGTAGTTGCAATGTGACGTGTGTGATTTTTTCTTTTAGCCAATCATTTATGGCTTGTTTGACAAGGCTTTTGACAAGTCAAAAATTGCTTATGAGATTAAGAAACTTATTTTAGACATGTTTGGATAATTTTATGAAAGTGCTTTGTATGGCTAAAATAGCTTTTAGAGGAAGCTGATAAGCACTCGACTGGATCTCTTTGGTTAATAAAAAAATAGGGTAAGTTTCGCTGAGGCTGCTTTAATGGTAGTGACACTTCGAAAAAGTCAGATGAACAATTAATGTCACAGCATGTTTTTCTACGGTTAGAAGTTACTTAAACTTTTGTTGCCAAACATGTTCTACCTTTTTACAAAATTATGTATTTTTTGGAGTGAGTACACAATCTCGCTATTCTTTTCAAAACAGTTACTTTTTCTTAGCTTAGCCGAACATTCTGCTTATGGTTTTGTTTTCTGGTACGAAATTGTGCAGTTTGAAGACGATGATAAAAGATGCCATTTGGAGCTCGATTATTCTTTTGATATACGAAAGAGCAGTTAAATCTAGTCAATGTTTTGTTCATTGTTGGATCATTATCGAGCCCTTCTGTCTTATGGTCGAACAAGAAAAAGAGATTTATCGTTTCTTAAAAGCATTTGTTTGTTTCTTTTATGTTAGTCTACCGTAGCCATGG
The DNA here is from genome assembly GCA_903798295.1 of Fraxinus nigra. Lineage (NCBI taxonomy): Eukaryota > Viridiplantae > Streptophyta > Magnoliopsida > Lamiales > Oleaceae > Fraxinus > Fraxinus nigra. Next base: position 6,681 of record CAIGRH010125348.1, on the reverse strand, counting down.
TTATATATCTGGTTTTGAGCTGAACTTTTGTAAATTTTATTATCATATACTGATATATAGTTGGAATTGTTCGAACAACACACATGGATATAAGTTCTTCACTAATTTCTGAATTTTTTTTTCTTTTTACAAGACGAACAAGTTACTGGCTTTCCTGCTAAGAAGCATTTTCTTTATACTGTCTGTAAATTTCATTATCATATGCATTCTCGACCTTCAATTTTCACGTAAAAGTTCTTTTTTAACTTAAACTCGATTACTTCCATTAATTCTATCTTAAATTGAATGATCTAGAAGGTTGAGTAGACAAAAGAAGGTGATTTCCAATTTCATTCGACCTTGGTAGATATTTTGATAGAATTTCCCAACTGTTATCCATCAAAATAACTCGATTAAAAAGTCGATGTGAGTTGAACAATTTAAGCCTTACAATTGACAAGTGCTAACATATTTAGAGTTTGTCTAGGACTGTTTGAAATCAAAATTACAACGGCTGAGTCATCATATTTGATTTATCTCTCTCAGCAGATTTATTGATTATTTGACCGTTGCTTTGAACAAAGGTAATAAAATCACTGCTAACATATTTAGAGCCTAGGATCGCTTGAAATCAAAATTACAGCCGTTGAGCCGTCATATTTGACTTATCTCTCTCCACAACTTTGTCGATTATTTGACCGTTGCTTTGTTCAACGGTAATAAAATCACTCTTTTGGCAACTTAAAATCGCGCGACAACTGCTTAACAAATTAATATGCAATATTAAGTTGTACTTTTCCTACTATATACAAAATTATCTGGTACAATACAACGATTCATCTATCGAAATTATATAATTTTACTTTTAATTGAATTTATCGCATTATGTCAGGTGTATTAGAGTGCTAGATAATATTTATTCAAGAATGTTTATATTTTCATTTTCTTTCAAAATTCCAATCGTCTTGTTTAAGTAATACAAGTTTTTTCCAACTAATTTTGTATTTAATTAGTGAATTAACTTGTATCCTTTGGAAAAATCCAAAGATCAGTACAAGTTTGAAAATTCCATGGCCTGCAAATCTCTGTCTGCATTAATCCTACACTCACATAGGCGAAAAATTCGAAGCTCGCAAATGAAGGAAGAAAACGACGACCCAATAATCCGAACCTTGTATTTACACTTAAAATGGAATTATCCAGAAAGATTTCAACCTCAATCATCAGCGTATGATCAAAATAAGAGAAACCCTCCATGGAATCAACCTCCAATTCCACTTCAAGATTTCGATTCAGAGATCATAATCAAGAAATGGGCGATGATGATTCCTCAGAATACCACACAAGTGTAGATTATTCTTCTGTAACTAGCGATGAAAATGTCGAGGCCGAGCTTCAATCCATGACTGCCAAGGTTAATCTAAAGCATACTGATTCTTGAACAATCTTTACCTATAGTGCATTTGGGGTGCAATTTTAGTTTCTTTTCCATTCTTACTGTATAATTATATATGTTTGTTTGCGAGTAAGCATTTATTTATCAGAATATTATGTGTTACTTGTAATCTTGTAGGGTGTTCAGCATCTGTGTTCGGAACTTCTGGAATTGAAGCAGGAGTCGGATTTGGATTTTCAGAAGAGCATCTTTTCAAATTACTCTGCCTTTCTTGCGTAAGTTCTTGATAGAATTAACCTTTTTTTTTTTTGGCCTAAATGGGTGCTGTTATTGGATTTGCAAATGGGAAATGGGAATTTGTTCATCAGGGTTACAAATTTTTCGGGACTGCTCTGGATGTCATTTTAATTTGTATTATTTCTGTAATGATCAAATTTGTGCATAAATAATCGAAAATGTTGCTTTGAAATTTGACATTTTTACTTCAATGGAGATTCTCAGCCATAGGCTTCATATCTTTTTGAAGATATATTTAAACGGTATACATTTGGGGTCATCTAACAACTTAAGCATTTAGATAAAGTGGTTCAACATATCTTTATCCAACCACTTTATCCAAGAATGTATGTCCTTGAACCTGCATCACTGATGGAACTAGTCTTCATTACAGTACAATTCTCTTCACGTTTGGTGTCTATTATGCGTCCCTGATTGGCATAAGGCAGAAATAGGGCCTTGTGTAATGATGAAATTATCCAAGATGTCTTAGTTGTCCCGTCTTAGTTACTACGTGATAATTGTTTGGCATTTCAACTTTAGGAGATTATGTAGGGTAACTTATGGCCTTTATTTTGATGCTCGTTAATTTCACCATTCTAAATTAATCAATTAGGCCCTCAATGAAACCTGTCACTGGTAATTGGTAAACAAGAATTAATCTATTCATATTTGCAGAATATTTAAAGAGATAGAAGGCCTGCAAAGTGAACTGTTGCAACTGAAATACCATGCCTCGTCACAGAGGAAGCTCGTAAAAGATCTTAGAGACGGCATTGCTTTTAAAGTTCTATCAGAAGAAACTACAGAATCAATGCATGAAGAACCTCTTCAAGTGCAATTATCTTCTCCAAGCATATTGGAGACTCACACTGAAAATGTTTCTGAACTCCTGGATACTCTTCTTTCAGAACACAGGCATGATGATGCTCTTGCGCTCCTTGAAATGGAAGATGGGTATTTCCAAAGTTTGCGGTTGGAGCAAGATTTTTCCTCCAATGAGTTAATGTCCTACAACTCCATGATATTGGAGAAGAGGGCTATGCTTTCTGATCAGATCACATTAGTGGCAAAAAATCCCAGGGTGTCTGCACCAGAGCTGCAAAAGGCATTGCTTCAATTGTGCCAACTTGGTGATAGCAATCTTGCAACTCAATTACTGCTCCAGTATTATCATTCATGTATTGAATTGGGTATTCATGATTTGCAATCTTCGAAAGAATTTCTAGACCTGCTATATATTCAGGAAGTAGCAAAATTTGTTTGTTCTATGATCTCACGAGCAGCAAGGATTTTCATATCCTTAAATGGGGAAACTTCTCCTCATGCTTCGGACCTAATTCAGTGGGCCGGTGAAGAAATTGGAGTAGTCGCTGCTTGTTTCAATAAATTCGTTACCTCCATATCAGAAATAAGTGGTCGACTTTCAACATCCGTAGATACTATGCAGATTGCAATGTCATATTGCTCTTTGCTAGAGAATCAAAAGATCGTCCTGCAACCATCTTTGATAAAGTGCATTCGCCCTTGCATCGAAGAAGTATTGCAGGTCCATATAGAGCATTTCAGACAAGTTATTAGTATTTTCACATCGACTGATACTTGGGTTCTTGGTAGATATTTTGGACCCGGAATTATAACAGAAAGGAGTTATGCAATCATTGATCAACAACCAGAATACTTATTTCTCACTAACAGCGGGAGGAAGTTTGTGACAATATTTCAGGTTAGTGAATAAAGTTTTCAGGATTGCATATGTACAGCATAGTATCTTTTTGGCTCACTGTAGTCTCTAGACAGTGGAACAACTCTCGACTGGACATTTGTCCTTTCTTAATGATCTATTATAACTTGTAACTAAAACGTTTTCCTATATTTTTAGTCATTCACAGAGGACGTTGCGCCTTTAGTTGCCCTTCAAATGGAAAGTTCAGTTCTGAAAGGAATCATGGACCTCTTCACGGTGTATATTGTTATCCTTGAAAGTGCCCTTTCAGGTGATACAGATGTCTCAGAGAAAGGAGGTTCCAAAGTGAATTTTCCAGAGGCACCAGTGCAGGAAGTTTCCATTTTAGCCAGCTTGTCAACACTGGTGCAATTTGTCTCCGGCATAGTTAAAAATATCTTTGATGGCATTCATGACCTGGACTTTGAGATTGATAATTACCTACTGTTCGTTCAAGACACATGCAGTCGACTTCGAACTTGTTTTATTGAGGAATTCATATATAACATATTATCTTCAGATGTCGACCATCAATGTATTCCAGAAAGTCGCATCAGCTGGCAGGACAATTCAAAAATTTACAATCTAGTTCCCTCTCCAACTCACCTGGTATGCTCAAGCTTTTAGAAATTGAAGTGACTATTTATGTAGATTAATTTTTATATCCACCCGAACACATTTCATCTTGTCTGATTCATCCTAAAAATTCTGCATATTTTCGAGATTATATGCTAAGGGAAATGATTTTGACGTTTTATCCTCGTTATTTATGGAAAGTGATTTTTGAAAGTATAGCTGCTTCAACTTTTTTCTTTGTCTTGTTTTCTGGAACCAGAATAATAATAAAGTATTTGTTATACAAATTAAGGTCAAATGGCATAATATCTTAACATTCCATATTCCGTCTTTCTCGAAGTTTTTGAAGTTCTAAAAATTGTTAGCTTTGTCTTGTTCCATATTCTTCAGTAGAGGGAAAAATTACAATGAAAAAAAATTGCAATTTATTAATATCTTTATTGTGTTTGATGTCATTTTACAACCATATTTGGTGCATGTATAAGCTCATGAACTTTTGCTTCTCGACCTTTCAATTATCAGGAACTGTATCTCGAGCTAAAGAAATTACAAAAGTTTGTGGGGGATGATTGTGTTGATAACAATTGGTTGATGGGTCTTCTCGAGGAGCTGGTGGGAGCCACATTTGCATGGATTTCAAGTAAATCAGAAATTTGGACAATTAGCAAAGAGGATTTAGCTGATCATCATGCCGATTTCATGCAGGTATGCATTTGTGCTTTTTCTACTGTTTCTAGTATTTAGTGGAATTGCATTAATTTTGTAGTGTTTGATGAAAAAAAATTTGGACTGCACTTGTAAATAGAAAATAAGATCCAACAAACACCTAGAGGGGGTGAATAAGTGTTCAAAATTTCTTTAACAAAATTACCAATAATTATTTGCAACAAGTAACAAATAATTAAGTCTAGATTCATACAAGACAATATTAATATTGCAGGATTCACAAAAACAAGTAAATATCTCTGCATGAATAACACTAGAATTGTTTATAAATGAAAAACCCTTGAAGAACTCTTCAAGAGAAAAAACCTTCGGACACTATTTGCTATCAAAAGATCCACTAGAAAAAATTTAACTTACAGTTTTGAATCAGACACGACTAAACCTTAGTGGGTTCTAACATTCAATCCGTAAATACCCTAAGAACTCCTTGTTGTGTGCACCAACACCTACTCCAAAACCTCTGGACAACTTTTCTTAAAGGATCTTCAAGAACAAACTCATTCCCGCTTAATCAAAACTTTGATTACCTCTTGCATCCGTGAAAACTCTCAAAGTAAATATGATAGAGGATTTTTGGTGTGTTGATTTTTGTATGAGAAAATAAAACTCCCATCTTTGATTTGTGAAGTTTATCTTCAATTTGTAAAATATTTTCTCTTGTTTTCTATTCTCACAACACACACCCCATGCAAAATAAAAAAAACCCCACCATATATCTGAAAAATGCAGTTATTGGTGGTTGGGGGGGTTTCATTTTTAAAAGATGGAAACTAGGGTTTCCCCGCCCATAAGTTGCTCAAGCAGAACTCAAGCGTGGGACAGGTCCCTTCTGGAGGCTCGAGTGGAACCTAGGCCCACCAAGGGCAGTAAATCTCAGTAAATGACGCTCGAACAGCTTCTTCTGACCTCCTGTCAACCCTATAATGCAAACCCGATATTTTGGCCACGAAACAAGCCAATACAAGCTTAGACCTAACAATACTTATTCTGGAAATGATGCAAATTATTAATGGAGATGAATGTAGTCCATTATGTATAGAGGATTTTGCACTCATTCGTCTTCTATGAACACATTTGAGTATGTACATTTTAGTTTTCTTTTAGTAAAATTCTCTTGTATCCATGGCAGTTTATTCTCAACACACAGTTTCTGGTGGAAATTGCCAGATTCGGAGGATACTTGTCTGATGACATAATAAACGCCTTTTTGGATATCATATCTCGTCTAGAATCATCCTTCTTTTCTTCCGGATTTAATCCAGTAAGGTAACTTCTGTTGATTATAACAAAGAAAATTTTAGAACTTATGATTGCCTATGTTGCTGCTTATCAAAACACGAAGTTTTTAAAGTTCTTTTCTTCAATTTGCAGGGATTTGAATGATGATGGATGGCCTGGAAATGCTGCAATGAAAGCTCTTGAGAAGTTACAAGAACTTGAAGAGAAAGAAGAGAAAGAATTGCTAGAAAATGAAAATAGTTATACCCCTGGAGAAGAATCTCTTCATGCTAATGCTGCTAGATTATCGACCGATTTCATCAGGTCAGATCAAAATTCAGTGATAGAAAATGCCTCCGAATTTGCCATTGATGCAGACGCACAGATGATAAGAGTCGAAGATACCCTTGTTGAAGATGACATAAATCTTGAAAAGGAGGATGGCTTTTATGACACAAAGGCAATGAAATCAGGAAATGAAAATTTCAAAGCCGAAAAAATCAAGATTAGATCCTGGGATGATAGATTTTTACTGGACACACTTAGTAATGTAGGTGATGAAGGAGATACTTGCCAAGGGGAGACGAGCATTCAATCTGATTTTGTTGAGCTAGGGACAGGTACGTACAAGGAAAGAGAGTGTTTACCAACAACACAAAGCGAAGCTCTTGATCCAAAAGAACAAGTTGAATGACTACATATCTATTTCTGTGGAGATGATAAAACTATACATTGCTCGAGCATGGAGGTGTAAAGCCCATGCAAGAAATTGTGAGACCTGGCC
>CAIGRH010125301.1:0-14408 GCA_903798295.1 Fraxinus nigra | reverse complement strand
CCAGATCCGCCACAAACCCACCTGCAACAGCTCCATCGCAACTGGCTCTCAGCCATTCTCTTATATGACAATCACACAACATTGCTTTTTCACAAATGATTGTGGACGAGAGTCGCACATTCCATGAATTAGTAAAAAGAAAATATACCCATCACGGTGTCGCTTTTGCTTTGTTCCTCTAAGAACATCCACCACTTGAATATGTCAAATCCATACAGATAATTATCTCAATTACAACACGATGTAGAAAGATAAAATGCAGATAAGGTGGGAGTGATTGGATTACCTTTGGATGCACGTTACCTCCTTGGAAGAGGTACTTTGCTGATCAATTTTAGCAAGTGCCTTATACTTGAAACCCACAATATAAATTTCTGCTGATGCTGAATGACTAGCTTGTGGTTTATCCACTTCAACCTTCTCAAAGAGCTGTACAGAACATTCATAGGTGAGAAAAGGGCTTACATTGAACAGAAATTATTGGCCACATTCGTTGGAAAGAATATTACATGTCTAAGATAGAAAAGGACAGCAGTATAATCTTGGGAGGAGGGGGAGGGAGGAAGGGGAGGCGGCGGCAGAGAGAGAGAGAGAGAAAGAGAGAGAGAGAGACGATGGGGGTGTGTGTGGGGGGATGAATGGATAAATTAGGATTTTAAAAGATTAATTATTTAATTAAAATGTAAAAAAACTTTTTTTTTTTAAAAAAAAGATAAAAAACCTGATAAATGAAAAAAAAATAAAAATATGAAAACCTAATTTGATTTTTGGTAATTTTCCTTAATTTCCACGCCTTGCTAACAGGGGCGTAATTTTTTGCCTTTGAAAAAAGCCCACCCAGCTACCCAAGCCCAAGTCTTTTAATTCTAAACAGCCCGCACATTGCAATTTTCAAACCTGAGAACTGAGAGGCGTTCCCTTGAATCCCTTCCCTTGCGAACTCATTCCCTTCACTTCCCCTCAATTCTTCTCCTGCAAACTCGTTCCCTTCCCTTTTCCCCCAATTCTCAAACCCTGCGAACTCATTAGGTGACGGTGGGTGGGATTCCAAATTTCAATAACCGATTTACCATATTTTGAAAGATGAAGAAGAAGAACGGATTGAAGATTTGAAGAAAGTTTTGTAAGTTGAATCAATTTCGAAATGAATTCGTTATCCACGCTACCTCGCTTCTTGCATAAGTAGCTTTTCAAGTTTTAATTCCTCTAATTTAAAGGCGCCCACCAGGTGTTCGGTTTTTTGCTTGATAAATAATGAGATGATTGGACTTTTGTTTCTCTCTTTTTATTTAAATATTAGTTGTCTTTGCTGAATGCTGATGGCATATACTATATATAGCTAATAAGAAATACTAGAAACTATAGATTAATTTGATGCAAAGAAAAGAAAAGAAACTATAGATTAATTTAGGAACTGCCCTGGTAATCTGGACCTCCAATAACCAAAACACCTACTTGAAGAAGATATGACTTTTCAAATCATTAAGGTCAGTAGAAGACAATTAAAATCATCTTACCTGCAATGCTATTTGTTGCTGAGCTTGCAACAACACATTCTCTTGCTCAGGTTTACATCGTGTTGTACCCTGGTTGGCTCGCCTAACAGCAATAGCTTTCTCACCCATCTTTTTTTGATACCGCTAAGAGCTGTACAAGAAATATCTGTAACTATAAATCTGATAAACACAGAACGCATAGCCTTTGGAGATTCCTGTCTCTCTACCTTTCACCACATCAAAGTCACAAGGAACCAAAACCAGTGTAGTATAAGACTGATTCCAAAAGAAAACATGGATAGAGAAATAATCAATAGAGATCAATAGAAATATAATTTATTAAACATTTCCTATTGCAATTAGCAGAATCTTGATGAGAAGATAAATTTCAAGAGGAAAATTGGAATGGACAATGGAAAAAGAAGTTCACACATCAAATTACTCGCATGGAAGTATATCTATAAATTAGACTGCCAAATTTCCATAAACTGGTTTCTCAAATAGTATAGAGCCAGTTATAGAGATAATGCAATCCAATGTGAGGGCTAAATACAAGTAAATTTAGCAGAACAAGATATAGATGCTAATCATTCAAGTAGAGATTTTATTTTACAGCTTACTGGTCATTTTGTCTTCATCAGAACACAGAAAACACTTCCTTGGGTTCAAATTCTCACCCCCGAACCTTGATCCTGGGTCCGCCCATGGTCATGCTAATGGTCTAACTTGTCACGATTCACCCGAGTCTAATGCGAACCAGCTCATTTGGAAAAAATATGGATAAGCACTAATTTATATTTTTTTATCTGCCATCCAACCATGATATCTAGTTCTTGTTCGGTAGAAATTAAAATTAAAATTTTCATAAATTTTGATAAATTTTAATGAAATATGTAATTATAAGTTGCGAATCCCATAAAATATGTGATTAAAATTAATTGTTAACTTTGAATTAAATTAAAATTTAGATTTTAATCCCTATGAAACGACTTCATTTCCTTTTTTAATTCAAAAGGTTATGGCAGTACTGTAGCTACGATCTCATGATGTCATCAACAGTCACATGCTCGGCCCTGGACCCAGGCTAACTAGGCAAGGTCCTAGGCCTCTAGATGTTGAGGGCCTCATAAAATAAATCCAGCCCAAAATCTGTCCAAGGCCTGTCCAAAAGCCTAAAAAATTCATCCGTTTTATTTGTACCAAGGTTTAGTGGAAGAGGCAATGAGGCATATTAATTTATTGAGTTTATTTCACCAATTCAGCCGGACTGCAGCCGCCACCGGAGGAGCCTAAGAAGGAAGTTACTGTCGCCACCAGAGAAGTCCAGGAAGAAAAAGAGGTGGTCAATCCGTTTCAAAATCTCAACGTGACTTTTTTTTTACTGTTTTTGTCTCTTTTTTTGAGTAATCAGGTGTATTTTTTTTCCATTTTGTTTTTTGTGTATCATTACTTGAATTTTCCATTCTAGATGCTCTGTTTTTGTACTCAATTTTTTAGTTTTCTTTGAATTTTATTGGTGTTTTTCTGGTTTTATTGTGAAATTTTGCAGAAATAGCACAATCTTAGAAAATACTAGTCTTACAGTCGTCGGAAAGGTGAATTTCGGATGGAGGCCCCAAGAAACGAGAATAGGTGGCAGCCGCCGCCCCATTTGTCTAAAGAAAAAAATTACGAAGCTTTGAGGGAGTTGTTCAAACATCATATCGAATCCTTTGATTACATGGTGGAGTATGGTCTGGACACCATGTTGCAGAACATCAAACCCATAGAAGTTTTTGATTCGTTCTCCAAACTCAAGCTGAGAAATATCCTTTTTTCTGATAAATTGCTAAATAAATAATTTTTTTGATTGTGTAAAAAAATTTGATGTGTATCATTATCTGGATTTTTTAGTCTTAATGCTCTGTTTTTGTACTTAAATTTTTAGTTTTCTTTTAAATTTTATTGGTGTTTTTCTAGTTTTATTGTGATATTTTGCAGAACTAGGAAAATCTTAGAAAATACTAGTCTTATTTTAATTTTGTTGGAGTTTATGGATAAAACGAATGATGGGATTGAAGTCAGTATATTGTACAAACACTTAATATAAATGAGGCTCAGGATATTCTTTCATTCTGCTCTAACAGTGACCAACTTTTTCATCTATATTTGAATATTTACTCCATCAGACGTTGATTCTTAACCGACAATGCACTCTGGTTTGGAAAACCTGAGCTATATCCTCCTCAAAAGGAACGTTTTTCCCGGACCATGACAGATGCTTTATATCCTTTTGAGGTATTTTATTTTGCTATTTTCATCATTGCTGTATATATACTCAATATCATGCAACAGATTGATGCATTTTTATGCCTGTGTTACTGAAACAGTGTAGACAAGCTAAACTTACTTATGCGGGGAAGTTTTTGGTGGACATTTACTTCCAGTATGCTGATGGAGCTCCTATTAGAGAAAAATTTAATTTTGGACAGTTTCCTATCATGTTGAAGGTAATTGTATCTAATCTCAGTTCAAAATTATGTAAATCAATATTTTCTTGCCATTACAGGAACTTGTAGGATAACTTATTTGGCAAGTATATGCTGATTTTTTCATTAGATATTCATTCCACCCGTAGTGAACAACTGGGGAGTTTCATGCCTTTAGGTATGTGTACAAGCTATTGCCATTTGGGCATTCCTGCCTTTCGACCTTGTGTTGGTGAAAATTAGTTGTCATCATTTACATTTGAGTAGATGCAGAGTGAGAAACAAGTTTTTGAGGACAAAATAAGTGACCAGTTATTGTTCCAAGGTTGTGCTTGATGTCCTCTCTTGTAAATTGAGTTGATGGATGATCTCTGGTTAAATTCGGGGATGAATAGTTTTAGTCATCTTTTATAATATATTGGAGGAATGAATTAGTGAAGTCAAAACTAGTATGGGTAATATGTAGAAGCATGACGTTACTGATTAATGGTAGTCCCATGAACGTATACATGGTAAATACACATCATGCCTTTTTTTTTTGAATTTTTAAATACTAAAAATCAGATATATGTTTTGCTTAAGCCATTAATTTTTTTTAGGAAGTCTTTGTCTATAGTTTTAAATACTAAAAATTAGTGATTGTTTTGGTTAGAAAGTCAGCCATGAATTTTGGTTATCCTATCTCTGGATATGCAGCTCTTGTATATGTGGGCGACCTCTCTTGTATTAGAAGTAGGCTTCGTCAACTATTGCTTCATTCTTAGACACGGCTTGCTGGTGTTTTATGTGACAATTTTGCACATATGATATGGTCACCATCTTATTGACTACTTGGGGGAATGTTCAAGGGAACTCTGGTGTTAAGTGGTGAATCTGGTGATCTTGAGAATTCCTTTTGAGGAGCGTTTTCTTTTGCCCCATAAAGCCTGGAGAAGCCCTTCAGAAAAAAAAAAAAAAAGATAAAGAGGAAACGAGTGTGTTCAAATTTTATGTCCCTTCGGGAAACATGTCTAACTTTTTAGTTATGCTAGAACTTCCATAACACCTAATAGCTGTTGGTTGAGAATAATATTTGATGTGGTTGGAAGGCCTAAACTCAACTAAGTACCATGGAACCAACTGTACTACTATATCTCTGTCACCACTTTTGCACTTTGCCTCCAAGGGATCTTGACAATATTTATGTTTTAGATAGAGCGCCGAAAACTCATGCCATGACCTCCACCATTTCTCTCCTGTGGTGGCACTTTCTACCATCATCTTTTGCCACCACAATCTTAAGAACGTTTTTTATTTTTATTTCCTTAGTAGAAGGATTTTTTCCAAAGACTAATAAACACCGATAAATGGATTATAAATCACCCCCTTACGTAGGTTCCAGTGCGTGTGGTAAGAACTGGATGACATGGCATGTTGGCCATAATTGGGCTTTCGGCCTTGTGCCGCCACAATCTCATGAACCTTTTCATTTTTTCCCAAATACCGACTAAGAAGGCAAGAAATGGATTATAAATCTTCCCCTTGCGTAATCTTCAGTCTTGTGGTATAAGAACTGGATGAATGACATGACATGTTGGCATAATTGAACATCTGGCCTTTTGTTTCTTACCTAAGAAGACATTTATTTTATATGTCTCTATTTGGATATTGCCTGACATCAAAGATCTTACTTCTGTTTTATGTAGTCGAAACTCTGTCATCTGAAAGCTGCTGATGATCCCAAAAAGTTAGTTTCGTACAAAGAAGATCCATCAGAAATGGGTGGGTGAGTAAGATGATTTTCACCCTCCATGTTCTTCAACTCTGCATTCCTTTCAGCACTTCATTAGAATCTTCAAACTAGTAGTATTTGTCACTTTACTTTGACATTTTTTGCCTGTAGATTCATTTGTTATTTATATTTTCTGTAGATACTTCATCTTGAACGGGCTTGAGAGAGTGATTCGACTTCTTATTTTGCCAAAGAGAAACTATGTGAGTAATTATTTGCACCCTTGAATAGTTACTGATTCTGATATGAAAAGAACTGAGGTTCTTAGTTGTCCAAATTTTTTGAGGAACTTGTAATACATCATTCTTGTAATGTAGTTTGAAGACTATCATCTATTTTTCTTTTCTTAATGTTCTTAATAAATTTTGTCTTACTTTCTAGCCAATGAGCATGGTGCGTAATTCATTCCGTGACAAGCGTGAAGGATATACTGATAAAGCTGTTGCAATAAGGTATATGTTTTTTGCTTCCATATCTTTATTTTGGCTTAACCTAAATTTTTACTTCTTTCCAGTTTTTCAGTGAAAATTTGCGCTAATTTCTATGTAAAATAGTCATTGTTGACTATATGAATTATGAGACCAGCTTGTAGGTCAACAATTTGTTATCTTTTAAGCTTGTATTTTGATCTTTACTATGAGCAACAAACCATGGCAGAACTTCTTTGACGAATTTTCCCTACTGTTTTATAGTGAGTCAGGGTACTGTTTTTCCTTCAAGTCGAGACTTATCTATTGTCACTGGCACAAAATGAAATAATATCGAATTGTCAACTAGTTGTTTACTGAATATGTTGAAACAAATGTAGTAGCTCCTAAGTTTCTTTGGAGACTAAGCTTTTTGCTTCTTAACGTCTTTAATTTGTGTTGCTTCCTGTTGGGATGTGGGTAAAATATTTACTTGTAGTAGAAATTTTCTTGTCAATAATAATTTTGTGTAACTTTTGAATATTCAGAAGTGTTCGACAAGATCAATCTGCAGTGACGATCAAATTATACTACCTCAACAATGGAAGTGCGAGGCTTGGATTCTGGTGAGAATAACTACTTATAATTTAGTGGACTTGAGCTTCTATGAAGAAATTAACTCCCTTTTTCCAGGATACAAGGAAGAGAATATCTGCTTCCTGTTGGAATCATATTGAAGGTGCGGTCATACCTTTTACTCTAGTTAGATTGATATTAGTACCCTTGGAGGTTTCTCGAACAGTCCCAAAACATATTCACTACGAGTGTAAATTGTAGAAATATTTGTTTAATTTGTTGTTTTCTGGGCAGAAACAAGCTCTCGCTTGTAAAACTTGACAATGAGATTACTTGGTCATATTGCATCATCTTGGGAAACTAAAAATGCGGAGGGAAGATAATTTATTAACTTGGTTGTCTTTGTAGTCTTTCCTTTAGAGGAAGGATTGCGAATTACTGAATTCTGTCTTTGGAACCATAAAACAAGAACAATCTATGATGAAGCTTCAAGGAGCAATAGAAAAGAGGAAATAAAAAGTAAAGAAGTGGTAAGAAACTAAAAGTTGGAACAGCAAAAATGTGGAAGGAAATTGAGCTAAAAGAAACATTTGATAATATTATAAGATTATGATTTTCCTACAAGCAATATGATTGCATATTGCACTTCTTACCCTTAACTCTTTTTTGTTTTAGGCCCTTGTGGACACAACTGATCATGAAATCTATGTGAGTTTAACATGTTGCTACAACGAGCTATATGATCGGGTTAAGGGATGTGTTGGCACCCAACTCATTGGCGAGAGGGCAAAAATTATTTTAGATGAACTTCATAACTTGTCTCTTTTCACTCATGCTCAATGTTTGCAACACATAGGTACTTATTACTTGTAGTTTCTTTTATCGTGAATATATATGTTGATTGCATCCACTGAATCCCTTCATTCTGCAGGGGAGCACTTCCGACCTGCCATGGCAGGACTGGAAAATGAAAGCTATTCCACCGTAAGTTCTTGTCTTTTATGCATGTTACATTAGTAGTAATGCAGTAAATTTATACCCATTTTTGCATCAAAAGGGTGGCATATATGATATATCCATGTACAACTATGTTCCTTGGTCGATAAGTAGAGTAGGATTTGTAATTATTTTGCAGCAAAAGGGTGGCACGCTTGACCAAGTACAACTATGCTTCTTGGTCAATAACGCTCACTATATACGCATTTAGTTAGAAAACAGTTGTAAGATCCCACAGCATAGCCTGAATAAAGTGATAACTGTGATGTACATCTTGGGAAGATTAAGTAAATGATAAAATAAAATGTAGAACCTTTCTCACATTGGAGCAGCGTGTTTAGATACTCCAAAAGTTCTGGAAAGATCGAAGTTGACGATAATTGAAATACGATGCTTTCTCACATTGGAATGGCTTTATGTGGTTCCCCACTACTAGTTACGTTTATCTTTGTTTTTATCCTTTTGCAGGTTGCTGAGGCCGTGTTAAGAGATTACATATTTGTTCATCTGGATAACAACCATGACAAGTTCAATCTCCTCATGTTAGCTTTTTTACTTAAACCTGTATCAAATCTATTTTAATTGATCACTAGTGGCGTGCTTTGTATCTCCTTGCATATCTGGACTTCCAGTATAACTATATCGTTGGTGTATTTTTATTTTTTATTTTTTATCTCTGTCTCTAAAAAATTTCTGTTAGTAACTGACTCGTGGATTGGGTTCAGCTTTATGTTGCAGAAACTTTTTTCTCTCATAGATCAGACATCTGTGCCAGACAATCCAGATTCTTTGCAAAACCAAGAAGTTTTATTGCCGGGCCACTTAATAACTATTTATCTCAAGGTTCACACTTTGGTACTTTATTATTTGGAAATGTGATATAGATATACTGAATTTTTATCTAGTATTTGAAGTATGTCTTCATATAATGTTTATTAAAACACTGTCTTTATCTAATGTGACTTTCTTGTATATTGTACAGAGATCTGTAATGTGGAAACTTATTCCAATTTTCATCATCTAACTGATGGAAAGACCTTGGTACATGTAGGAATTATTTGATATTACTCGGCAAATCTAACTATCATATATGAAATGTATTCGAGAATACTTATGGTACTCATTTACAAATAATTAGCAGAACCATGTGATACTCTTGTTAGTTCCACAATAAACTATGATACTGTTGCTGCACAAATTTTGGGCATCTGTCACTGGGGACTGGGGAGATAGTTCTATTGAAATTTAGGTATCTGTCTTTGCACAAAAATGAAGCAGGTGATATGTGATTGCAAACTAAAATGCATTTGCTTGTAACATGGCACTGAAAGACATAATCTGCATGTGATGAAATTTTGTACAAACTGGCAAGTTATTTTAACGAGATCCATTTTAAGGTGAATGCATCCCAGCCACAAATCAGCAGCTTCCAGCGTTGTCCCTCAAAAGCTCTCTTATTATTAGGAAGGCGACTTTTAATGACCGTGTTATAGTTATCTTTTTTTTTTTTTGGTGCCCTTAGTCATTTTAGATTGTTCTGCTCTTCTGATAATGTGAAAAGCAGAAAAGATAAATGCTTTCAAGCAAATTATGAAGCCACTTTTTAAGGAATAAGTTCCTTTCACAAATACCTCTTTTTGTGTGATAAAGTGATATACACAAATTACAGTGGTTGCACTCAACAATGTGTAAGTTAATATATATATGTTGTTATGATTACATTGACTTTTCAATTAAGGTGACATGTCCGTGTCTTACATGTGTCGTGCCGTATCAGATACCGACACTCCTTGGACACTCCACCATAGTCATTTTTCTTTCGTTGACAATAATAATATATAGTTGTAACTCGAAGTTATTATAATATAACAAATTGGTACTAAAATTTCAACACGAAAAGTAACAAGAAGTATGAAACTAAAGTAACATTATATAAATGGAAAAACTTTAAAGACTTTAATCAACATGTTGACAACATGTCGTGTCAAACACGTGTCCATATTGGTGCATCATAGTTAAGGCAGTTGATTGTTACAATCTGTTTTGTCCTTTCGTGTGCTACAGTAGCTCTATATTTTGTTGATTGCACTATATGAAAATTCATGAAAATACTATGTTCCAGGAAAAGTTACAAGACTGGTTGCTCAAGGTGAAACGGCTTCTTCAAGATGAAATTGATAACAGAACAAAGAAGTTTGAGTTGAGCAGCTGTATGTCTTATCTTTATTTGAATTTTATCTTGTTCAATTTGTATCATAGAGTTTTTAATGAGGCACTGATAATATTACTTTTTCAATTTACACCCTCACGTGGCATGAATGTAATGGCAAGGGAATCAACGGCGTTTGAGTTTGTTTCTGATGCTCTTTCTAGACCATTTGAATTTCTTTCTCGGAAGTGTCGTGTTGTTTTCATTGTTGTTTGTGGTCAGCATACTACAATGATATAGGCTTCACTTCAAAGCCAAAGGTTTTAGTTCTGGTCTAGTTTTTTTTGTTATATAAAAGATTGGAAGTTTGAAATTGGTGGACTAGCAGCTGTTATTCTTTAGAGGCTCTAGACATTTGTTGTTTTTAATGTGTCTGCAATGTATTGGAACTCTGGGTATAGATTTTGATGGATAGTCTCTGTGCCATCTTAAACCGAACAATATCATGCTTGCTTACTATAAACATCATGGTAGCAACCACGAGCATGCATTGTAACAATTTGTCATTTAATCATTTTTTTGGGATTTGACTTGCATCTTTGTGCCACACACTTGGGCATCTCATATTCTGTCCTCAATATATCATTTTCTGTCATGATTGTGGAATCCGTATTCAAACTTTTTTCATAGGACATCCATTCAGATGGTTTACTATATGTTTGTGTGTATTTGTTTATTTGATAATTCTTTCCTTTTCATGTATAATCACTTTCTTTGTCTTGCTTGAAGCATATCCTAAGTTCTATTGCTGCTTTAAAATGTCAGTAAATGAAATTCATATTTCTGGCTTACATTTTATAGAATCTCAGTGGTTGGATTGACATTTTCTGGGCTTTTTTTGATTATGGCAGTAGCAGATGTCAAGAAGGTCATCGATAAAAATTCTCCGAGGCATATTAGCGCAGCTGTGGAAAATTTGTTGAAGACGGGAAGATTGGTTTCACAATCAGGTTTGGATTTGCAGCAGGTACAGACGAACTGATATTCTTCTTCATCTTTGTTGGTCGACAATTATCAATATATATCTATTCTATATATCTACATTTTTATAAATCATAGTGTGGTGTATCTGGAATATTCTGTTTGAACATACTGAATTATATTACTGCTCTATTATCAAGTATGTTGTACAATGCTTTCTGAAAAAAATGACTTTTTTACATCGGAAATTTGTATCAGAAGTCATGAATGGCATAAAGCTAGTGTTGGAAGTTGAACAATGTAAAAATGCTCTGATACTTGACGTACTTATTTATCTGCAACTTGACATGGTGAATTTGTAATCCCAATTATTCTGTACAATAATTCTTTGAATTAGAATCGTAAATTTGGATAAGATTTGTTGCTTACTAATAGCATTAGCTATATCGTTACCTTGGGGGACAATACAGATTGACACTGATAGATAAATGTCATCCTACTAATCTACCACGTGAGATATCATTTGGCAGTTTTTTTGGTATTCTGTGCCTAACAATATTTGGGCTTTATAATTGAAAACTGTATCTATTTGCTTGTGGTATATGATGAGACTCTTGCTTTATATTGCTCCGGCTTGAATAATTGTAATTTATTTGAAACTGTTTTTGGTTACTAAAAATTACTCTGTACTCTGGATGTTCCCCGTGTTTATGCATTTCTTATTGAAGGTCATGCTAGAAAAGTCAGTTATTTATGTTTTCTTCTTTTCTTTTTGGTGTATATTATGGTTGTTAGAGAGCTGGGATGACTGTTCAAGCAGACAGACTAAATTTTCTGCGTTTTATCTCACACTTTCGAGCTGTCCATCGAGGTTCATCATTTGCGGGCCTTCGTACCACAAGCGTTCGCAAGTTGTTGCCTGAGTACGTCCTCTTTACCTGATACCTAATTACTCGATAACATTTGGTTATTTTATGCAGTTCCTTCTTTTCATCCCTTCACACTCATTTACCACTTCATTTTGTCTTGTACTCATTTCTCTGACATATATTATATCTTACAGATCTTGGGGATTTCTCTGTCCTGTTCATACACCTGATGGGGAGCCATGTGGACTGCTGAATCATATGACTTCGTCTTGCCGTAAGTATAGTCTTTCAGTTTTTTGTGTTTTTTTCCCTCTGAAATGCTAATAATGAGTATTGTCTTGTAGTTGCCTTAATCATTATAAACAGTTCACCAAGACGAAAAGCCTTATGACTGCTTTGTCTAAAAAGGCTCTTTTTTTGGAAATTGCATTCCTTTTAGTTAATTTTTCTGCATGGAGTCATGTTATTCATGGACCAACCATTCAGAACATTTGGTTTGATCTTTTAGGGCCCATTTGGCCGGACTTTTGCTTTTGCTTCCAGTAGAAGAGTTTTTAGAGGAAGTTACCTTAATTTTTGAAAACTAGTTTTTAAAAGAGCTTCCTAGTCCGAAACTGATTTTAGAGGAGGCCACATTGGACCGCTTCCTCTGAAAGCTCTTCAGAAGAAGCATTTTCATAAAATTAGTTAAACAGTCCAAAAGCAGCTTTTAGGTTTCAAAAGCTCTTTTTGGCTTTTCAAAAGCCATGCCAAATGGCCCTTATTCACTTTTAAACAGGAACTGAATTCTTATTTTGAGGTTTTTGTGAATGGATAGTAATGAAGAAAATGTTGTGACATGAGGAAAGAAAACACTTGCACTCACATGTTCAATGTGCATTATAGGCTCTCCATACCTTTCAGTTTAAGAGCATTGCTGCATCTTGTCTCCCTGCTATTTCCCTCTAGTTCTTTAGTTGGGTTATTGAGATGAAAAACCATGAATGCTTATTGCTTGGCTACAAGACAACAGAGTTTAGCAGATAAGGATTTCTGAGGTCAATGAAGTAATTAGTGCTGCCTGGAGATAGCTAAGGATTTGTGAAGAAATATGTAATTATTATTTTTTCCAGATTCTATGTAGAATATGAATTGAAGTAGGCATTGACTATGAATCCTTTAAAGCAATGATTAATACAAACTATTTATGACTCAATAAACTCAAATTACAATATCTAGTCCTGTTTAACTATTGAACTACCCTAATTTGCAGTACGAATATTTGTTGGATGACCATGTTTCTATGTACACAATCTTCATTGTCAATGTTTCCTGTGAATTTAATTTACAACTTGCATGACTCACAGATAAACCAGTCCATCTTTGGAACTGGTTAGGGTGAAGTAAACTCAAATTGCATGATGGCCTCCTATATTTGTCGATTTGAACTATAATAACTGCGAGTCTAATGTTTGTTGGATGATCATATTTCTGTGCGTTTTTTTTTGTGCCCTTTGTTAGTGTTCCGCTTCAAAACTATTTTTTTACCATGCATGAGACACGTGTACATTGTCACGTCTTAAGAGTTGTTTTTGCAACCAATCCAAAAACTTTCGATCATCATAAAGAGACGTGATCAATTATAAAGTTGTTATTGCTCGTAGGAAAGTTTTTCAGATTGCTTTCCTTAATACAAACTCGAGAAACTAATTATTTACTTATATACTTTTGTCAGGTATAACTTCAAATTATGATTCCAAAGGAAATGTAAGAGACTTTCTCAGAGTGCGTATGTCAATTTTAAGCGTTTTAGTAGGCATGGGAATGACACCGTCGCTACCAAAGCTTGTGCAAGCTGGCCCCCCTGAAGTTCTTTCAGTTCTTCTTGATGGTCGTATAGTTGGTTCTATTCCATCTGATATTGTTGGAAAAGCTGTCTCTCACTTTCGGAGATTAAAAGTTGCAGCAACTTCAGTGGCGTGCTTCTACCCTTTTCTTTTTTCATTTTTATAAGCTAATTTATAAATTTTGCCTGTGACGTAATATCGATTGCAAAAATTAACAGATTCCTGAAGACCTTGAGGTGGGTTATATTCCCCCAAGCATGGGCGGGGCATACCCAGGCTTGTACCTGTTCACATCTGCATCCAGATTTGTTCGACCAGTATATAATATCTCTATTCCTCCTGAAGAGAGCAACAAAATTGAGCTTATTGGTCCTTTTGAACAAGTGAGTGCTAATTTCTGGTTGCATTTCTTCACATAGTTAATATGCATTCAAAACATTGAAAATAGTGGATGGTTTTACCTGGTAAGTTCGCTTAATTGAGACAACCAACATCTGATGGTTGTTAACTCGTTTGCATTATGTGTGAAGGTCTACATGGAAATAAGTTGTCCTGATGGTGGTGATGGTGGAAGGAAGAATGCCTTTCCTGCCACTCATGAAGAAATTCATCCAACTGGAATACTGAGTGTTGTTGCAAATCTTACACCATGGTCTGACCATAATCAGAGTCCACGAAATATGTACCAGTGTCAGGTTTTTTCCACTCTTTCCATAAGAGCCTTCAATGTTTTCCTAACCCAGCTCTGAAAAATTCTAATTTTAAATTTTCTTTATTGATTGCCTTGTTGATAGATGGGAAAACAAACAATGGGTTTCTCTTCTCAAGCTATAAACTGTCGTGCTGATCAAAAGCTATATCATCTTCAG
>CAIGRH010125252.1:0-18117 GCA_903798295.1 Fraxinus nigra | reverse complement strand
AGTTCTTTCCGTATTTTCTTCTATACCTAGCGTAAAATAGAAGAAATAAAATATACCAAATACATATTTCAACCCTTTCTTAATCCGCTACAATTATGCCACCAAATAGCATCCAATATGAGCATAAATAAATCAAAAACTAGAAATCAACAATAAGGAAGTACTAGAACATATAACTTTAAGTGGGTAAAATGGATGAAAAAAAATCCAAATGGACTTTTTGCACACAAATCAGTAGGTTGAGGGAGTCAGCGCCAAGAATATAAAGTTACGGACCATTAGTGCAAAAGGGTCATTGGCCAGTAACCATTTCTGTCAATTTCCCACCCTTAAAATCAGCAAATATTAGAAGAATAGGGAGCAAAGTAATATGAGAGAAGCAATTATTTATTCATAATAAATATTAGCAAGACATATAAAGGACCAAAAAGTAAAGTCTGTTTAAGAGAAGTTGGGAGCAAAAACAGTATGTCTTTTAAATAAAAATAATAATTACCTAGTTTTTCTTTTATTTTTCTGATAATTTTTTCCACAACCATCACTTTCCTTTTCATTTAATAATCTCACATTTCCGTTCCAAAGTCACAACTTTCTGAAAATGTCACGATTCTAATACAAATGACCACGAAAAAAAACTAATATACAAAACATTTGAATCGAGACTATGTTCTTTCAACCAAACCTTCCATTGGCTTCTGGCCGTCCACACAAATATAATTCTTTTGTTTTCACTCAAATATGACTCTTTCTCGTGAATTTATAGTTATTGCACAATTGAAGGATTCTAAAATTTAAGCTTCAAATTAGTCATCGGGTGCTTTATTTGACGAAAATTTGACAGTTTCACCTCGCGAGGACCGGTGCCCACTGAAAATAGAAGTTCTCGACCCGAAGGTTATAAAATATTTATTGTGGACCTCTGCACCATATTGTTAAAGTTTGAAGACTCCAACTACAAGTTTTCCTTTTTAACATGAAATAAAACATTCATATAAAAACTACAATTTGTTAGATATATGTCATATATCCTAAACAATATAAAAGAGGCACTTCTCTTGGTACATGTGTCGCAACCTCCCATCGTCAACCATAACGACACCGTTTTAGAGGATTTTCTCAATTCTTTTCTACTCCATCTCCATAGCGGCACTAAGAAGCGCAAGAAGAAAACGTACATCAAGCAAAAGAATTGTGAGACTACTTGCCCGTAGCTGACTTGACAGGATCTCGTCGTCCTCCTCTCCAAACCCTAGCTTTTTCAGTTGGAGCTTATCCTCCGAATGCATTCTATTCCGCGCTAATCTCTTCTCCGACGATTGTATTGGTCCTAAAATCACAGAATTTGTCGAACATGTTACTTCACTTCTATCAATATGACTATATGTACATCATTCATTATCCGCTCGATTTTTTTCTGTGTAGCTGAGTGAGTTGTGAAATAATGTGGTTTTGACACTTGATGTGTTTTATTAGGTTTTTTGGAGATTTTTTTTTCGTTTTGATTTTCTGGAGTACCTGGCATTTCCTGTAGAATATATAGGCGGTTTGGAGCGTTTGAAGGTGATATTGTATAATCTTGGTGCTGCAGAGCAATCTTTTACTCGAGTTGTAATTTTAAATTGTGAATTTTCTCATAACACAGAGAGATTCAATTTTTGGGTGTAAATTTGTTTGTTATGATTGTGATTTTTATTTTTTTTTTGAAATTTTATTCGAAGTCTATGCGTATATCTAACTGATAAAGCTTTGGGTTTTTTAGCTTTTGGTCTTTATTAAATTCTCAAACATCAGGTAGGAGAAGAAAAGAATTGGGCGAAAATCGAATAAATTTCTCTCAAACTTTTGGTGGTTTGTTCAAAAGGAAGTCAATTGATTCAAAGTCCAATAAAATGAAAGAGACTGGCAAGAGAGAATTAATGGATGTACAGTGCAATGGTCAGAGAGAGGATAATATCTTAACCGGTCTATCAAATGACGTAATGGGAATGGGAGAAATGGGAATGCGCGTTTATCGACTAACCCTTTCAATAACATGATAGAAGTCAATGTAGATCTGAGAGTTTGGCCGATAAAACAAAAAGAATTAAAACAATTTCTGAGAATGAGAAGAGGAACAAGTTTATTTGAAAATAGATGACATAGATGAAATTGAAACAAGGGCATCTCGTGATAGTTTATACGATTTTGTCAATTTTGAGTTTGACAGCTATAAAATGCAAGGAAGAAAATGTTAAAAAAAAAATTGTTTTTGTGCTGCACGAAGACACCGTGTGCACACGGACCGTGTCTCGGTGCAGCACGGAGACAATTTATTTTTATTTTTATACATTGAGATACATGATACATATTTTTTTTATTAGCCTAAAATTGTCCCGATAGGAGATAAAAATGAAATAAGATGGATAAATTCAAAATGGGGTCTACACTTTTTTTTCTCTTTCTTTTATTAATCGGATTAGATTATAATTGTAAATGTATTGCAATATGCTAATTGATAACTATATTGTAATAAAATGTATGTAAAAGGGGCAAAACAATTTTTACCACGTGTCGCGATTTCCGAAATTATTACTGAATTACTTTTTTTTTTTTGTCAAATACTGAATTTCGTTTATTTTTTTGCCACGAGGGGCGCTGCCCCTAAACCCCCGCGACCTGACTGGTCAAGTCGATCACTGTTTGGGGCGTTGCCCCAAACCCATGAAAGCGTTGCCCCATCGACCGCAACCTCAGTATTGCCCCCGCTACCCATGTGTGATTTAATGTCGTTATACTAATGTCATCTTTCTTATTAACATATTCATTCATATGTTTTGAATTATATTGGTTGTTTATGATGAATAATTTCTCATTTTGTTTCTAACTTTTATTTGTGTATTTTTCATTGAAACTTTTAAATTTTTTATTGAAAAAGTTTTGCTAAATAAGATTTAATTAGTAATGTTTCCAAAAATAACCAAAAACCAGTCAACGCTATTACGTGTCCAACTATACTATCTCACTAGTTTTGTTCAAGATTTTATGATTGAGCCTTGGGTTATTTAGCTTCTTTCATTAAAGTAAACTTATTATTTTTATTTTTTTAGATTTATTCCTGTCAAACTAATCGTTAAAAACTAGTAGTAAAGTAAAATTATTGAAGACCATTACTAGATGATTTATTGAAATCATAAAAATCACAACTTTTTTATTTTATTAAATTCTAACTTATTAATGGAAGTTATAATTTGTGGCTATAAATATACTTCTTCTTTTTCGTGAAAAAAATATACCGAAATCATTTTCATCTTCTGAAGTTTATAAAAAATTAAATTATTTTGTTGAGATATTGTTTTGAAGTAATATTTGAGATCACTTGTTATTGTTAAACAAGTGATTTGATCATTGTATTGGGAATTATTGACCAAAGATGTCACTATAGTTAACTGTAAATAATTTCACTCACGAGTCTTGATGCACAAGTCTTCTTAATTTCTACATTTTACTATTGTTCTCAAAAGGTATACAATAATAATTTTCCAACACAAATGGCAATTCTTTCAAACTGCAATATTATGAAGTTACTTTGAGCATTTCATAATGGTCTTCTCTTAGAACATAATACTAAAGATTAATTTTTTTTTAAAAAAGCGTAAAGCGTGGTTGTATAAGATCAAGTTCCAAGCTTAAATGAGTCTAAGCGGGTGTGTAGGCATAAAAAGGCGTAAAAATGATTAGGCGGCAAGTCCAAAATTCATACATAAGCGAGAATCAGGGGTGGAACCAAACTTTTGTATTTTGGGTTCAAAAATTAAAATATGATTTTCTAAAAACAACATACTCCCTTTATCCAATTTATATAGGCTGATTTTTCTTATTTTATTGTCTCAATTATATAGTCATGTTTTGAGAATGTTTTGTTTTGTTCATTTACTAATATACTTTTATTTAATTTGTTTAATTATAACCAATTTATTACTTGTTGATAATTGAACAAGAGTAAATTAGGAAAGTTTTGTCAAAAATCGTGTTTTCTATAACATTAAATAAGATTTCTTAATCCATGTAAAAAATAAAATTAGTCTATATAAATGTGGTGAGGAGTAATGTTAATGAAATTTAGCCAATACATTGTAGCCAATTTGTTGCACTATTTGCATCCATAATGTTTTTTTTAAAGGTTGAAAGTTAGAATTTTTTCGTACAGAATACAGCTTGAGCAGAATCAAGCGCGTTACGGACATTTTAAGGACGCTCGAGTGGGACTTAGGCACTCCAAGGGTGGTAGGCTTCAATAATTTGTGCTCGAGCATCTTCTTCGAACCTTGCTCGATGCCTCAAAGGAAGTTTATAACAGTCCAATGCAAACTACAAATTACACACTTTACCTACTCTCACTCAACACCAGGCAACACAAGCCCCGAATTCAATAACAACTCGACAATTACAACACAAACATCATTGATGAGATACATATTTGAGTGAAAAATGAAAGAAAATCAAACATAAATAGTAGAATCTGACACGTGGCCAACAGAACAAGTCTTCAAGTTAGCTCTTCCCTACACACGTAGCACGCCGTTAGTCACACGTGGCCTTTTCCGGAGGGGTTGGGAGTGGCCACGAGCACTCCAACGATCAAGTCAATTCAAGGTTCAACCGAAAATAGTTCATCGGCGGTGGAACACTCGCCGGGAAGTGGTTGATGTAAAGTGTAATGATAACGTGCCAGTATTGAAGGGAGAGAATGATACTTAAGTTTGCAATATAATTGGAGAAAGAAAATGGATTCGAATCCTTCTTATGGCATAAGGAGTGGGTATTTATACTAAGGATGGGAAAATGAGAGTCGTTGGATGAGGAGACACGTGCTATCAGATCCTTATGGCTCGTCCCATCCTAGGTGTCAATCCATCCCGCCATAGGTTTGCTGGCATTGAATGTCTCTGACCAAGGCGACTGAATTAGCCCATTAATCAGTCAGGGATCTTTGCTGGGACGAAGCGAGGTAGGTGCGGCGTTGTAGAAGCGGAGTGTGAGCCTTTGCATCCGCGGCGGCTTGTAGGTGAATTCGGCTCTTCTGTTAGGAGTGCGTTCAGTTCTTCCCTCATGTAACCACTTCAGCTTATGCAATCATCTCATCCTATGCGCAATCACCTCGGCCACCACGTGGCGTGGTATGGACCACCTCTACTGACACGTGGCGGATGAGGTGGCGGGTCTGACACAGGCCTGTAACAGTAGTCCTGCAAGTCCATGTATGAATATTCATATAGTGCAAGGACTTTTTAATTTGTAGAGCTGGAGTGCATGGGGAAAAGCATGTGAGGCAGTTGATTAGGAAATGGTAGGGATCTTGCTAAGCTTTGATATGAAGAAATGTTGTGGCGTTGTCGAAGCAAAGAAAGGAGCTTGAGACTTTGTTGCGCTTCCCTTGGAGCGATCGAAGTGATGGGGATGGGGGCCCCATGGGGGTCGTTGCATCAATAGGGCTTGGTGAGGCCGGAGCGATGGGAGTTGGCAACTCTAGAGGAAGTTGTTGCAACATTAGATTCTGCTATGGCCGAAGTGATATGGGTTGACAATTCTGTGGAGAGCTGTTGCAACAAGAAGCTCTGAAGCAGCCGAAAAAGTAAGAGTTGGCAACTCTACAGGGAGTTGTTGCAACATCAGATTCTGCTATGGACCTTCAGAGAATCGATCTCGTCAGCCTAGGCCTCGGAGAGCTTTTTTAACTCGACCTTCTGGTTATTAGCCTCCACTAGGGCCTCGGAGGCGAATCTTTGATGCTTGTTGGATTGGTCGATCTGTTTGGTTAGAGCGGCTACTTGCGAAGACGACTCGTGCAACTCGTTCTTCAACGACTATCCATTTTTCCTATGCCTCCTTGGCCTCTTTCTTAGCTTTGGCCACCTCCTCCTCCCAATGGCCCGAGGCTTTGACTTTATCCTCCAATTCATCATTCTTTTTGCAGAGGCCTCAGACCAAGTCTTCCGTCGCAGAGCCCATACTTAGGGCCCTGGCCACACAAGCATTATTGGCAGCCAATAGATCCTCTATCTCACAAGAGGCGGCATGATTTTGCCAGTCCTCGATCCAGTACTTTCCATGAATCCGGGCTGCAGAGGTAGTTTCAGGAGGCAACATTTCCAAAATTGCCTCGATAAGATCTTCATCTTTACTCTCCAAAACGTTAGTGGCCTTACCTCGGGCCGGAGTGGCTGCAGGCCTCTTCTGCCTCTTTCTGGCAGGGCCTTCGATGAAATAAGCAGTTATCAACACAATGCGTTGAGGAATAGACAAAGGGACCGCCACGGTCACCCTGACATCGGTTGGAGGATGAGGGATTGCATCAGATGGAGCCGAAGTAGAGGCCACATGTGGGCCAACTCTCTTCTTTCTCTTGACGATAGAGGCTCCTTCCCCTGCTTTGTTCTCCTCAGCAGGCTGCTGTCCAGCCCTGCTAAGAGTAAGTAGATGCTCCGGCTACTTTTTGTAAGCTGTCGAACTCGTTCTCAACATCTTCGCCTCTGCAACTGTTTTGCGGATTGTAGCAAAGTCAGGCCTTGGCACCTTCTTCCTCACAAAGTCCTCTGCAAGCAGGGCAAAGTTACTAAGTATTTTCAGATAAGAGTAAAGAAATAAAAAGTGCTGAATCGAGGTGTATACCTTGGGTCGACATCAGTCCGTGTAGAACAAAGTGGTTGTTCCAGTCGATAATGTCCTTAAAACTCCTTTCTAATGGAGGCGTTTGGTAGAGCTGGTTTATTATATCCCACTCCTCCTCAGAAATCTCACACCTCGAAAGAGAGCCTACAAATAAGAGAAGCATTAAAATCATAAGCAAAAATTATTCAAGTGTAATCAGCTCAGGAAAATGAAGTTACTGTAAATGGAATACGATGTGGGGACGGTAAGATACGCCATTGAGTCGCCCTCCATAGTATCCCACCTCTCGGATACCCAAAACCAGGAGTTTCTCCAGCCCTTAATAGGGCGCTAGTAGTACCAACCCTTAGTTTCTTCCTCCCCAGCCACACATTTCAGCAAAAATATGGAATAGAATACACGAAAGGGCATATCTATCCCTATGCTAGCCCGACGCCAAAGCATCCATGAACCACCATTTGAGACCATGAGTTCGGGTTGAGTTGAGTCGGTGCCAACCCATAGGAATGAAGTACTAGCCTAAAGAAAGGGTGGAATGGTAAAGCCAGCTTTAAGTATGTTTTTGCTCACTACCACGCATCCCGACCTCGGATAGTAGGCCCTCTTATGCGGCTCGGGTATTATCAGCACTATGTTATCGGGAATTCTAAAAACAACCTTACACCTCTCCAGCTATTCTATGGTGATTCTCGAAGGGTATTTCAAGGCTCCCCATTGAACCGAAGTGTCCACAGGGGTGGCTGGACACCTCCATATATTCTCTTCGGCCTTAATAGCCCTACCTAGCTCATCCGGAGTGATGTTTATGAGTTCCCTGAGAGCAGAACTCTTTTTACCTCTACTCCCTCACTCTCCGAGGCATGTACAGGTTGATCACTGGCCATTTCGAGTTCTAAAGAATTTCTTTTTGTAGAAAAAGATGAAGAAACTGACAAAAGGCGAAGTGTTACCTAGTGCAACGACGAAAACCTGTTACTCGTCGAAATTTGCAGAATGGTAGCCAGAGTTCCGAGTGTTTGCCGGAGAAGAAGACATAAAAACACAGAAAACAAAAGAACTCTTTAAAGTGGTTCAATGATTTTTGCAAAGGTCAAAATGTTCAAATGGAGAAGAATGAGCCTTTTATAGGCGTTCTGATCTCATCCCAACCATTGGATCATCCAAACAGTATCTCTACCGTTCAATGCCAAAACGTAAGGATCTCTGTTGAAACTAAAAGTCACTCAAATCAACCCGCCTAGATGAAGCGACATATGGCACAAACAGTTTTAACGCGTCACCTCGAAGACAAGAAGCCGTCACCATCATTGCCATTTATGGTAAGGAAGCGTGCCTCGGAAGCATGCAGACGCCCCCATGATTCTCTTGGGAAGATGCAAATGCTTTCATATCATTGGCACAGAACCCAAGGTTGTCTCTTCAGAGCCATCGCTTCACTCCACATAGGCATTGCAACAGCTTTCCACAGAGTTGTCAACCCACGTCACTTCGGCTAGAGCAGAATCTGATGTTGCAACAACTCCCTCTAGAGTTGCCAACTCCTATCGCTTCGGCCACTTCAGAGCTTTGCGTTGCATCAGTTCTCCACAGAGTTGTCAACCCATATCACTTCGGCCAGAGCATAATCTGATGTTGCAACAACTCCTTCTAGAGTATCGCTTCGGCTGCTTCAGAACTTCGTTTTGCAACAGCTCTCCACAGAGTTTCCAACCTATATCACTTCGGCCAGAGCAAAATTTGATATTGCAACAACTCTCTCTAGAGTTGCCAACTCCTATTGCTTCGACCGATTCAGAACCTCGCGTTACAACAGCTCTCCACAGAGTTACAAACCTATATCGAGGCGAAGACAATTGGTGAGGCAGCAATCCAGAATTATAAGGACAATTTTGATAAAAAGCCGGAGTATGATGACTTCACCAATTTCTGGGCTTCCTGGGCTGCCAAAGAGATGAGGCCTTACCTGCGCGAGAGGCACACCGACCTGGACATCAAATTTCTTGAAGAAGAGTTTGATGGCCCCACGGGGGTCGCCCAATGGTCCAAGAGGAGGAGGAGGAAGGGGCCCCTTAAGAAGAAGCAGGAGCCAGAGCGATCGTAAACGTATATTAGGCTCTGTATTCTTCTTTTATTTTGTAATACCTTCGACGTCTTTCTGTTACAAATGGAATTCATTTTCTTCCAAGTGTTGTCGCCTCACTTTACTTTATTTATATTGCCTAAGTAATTACTTTTTCTAAACTCACTTCGGATAAGCAATAGTAAATTGTTCCAAGTATAATCGCATTGTCTCACCTTAACCATTTGATAAAATGGAAGAAGCCAATGAAGAACGAGTAACATCACATCGGCCTTACTTAACCACTTAATAAAATGGAAGAAGCCAATGAGGAACAAGTAAATCACATCGGCCTTGCTTAACCACTTAATAAAATGGAAGAAGCCAATGAGGAACAAGTAACATCGCATCAGTCTTGCTTGACCACTTAATAAAATGGAAGAGGCCAAAGGAGTACAAGTAATATCGCATCGGTCTTGCTTGACCACTTAATAGAATGGAAGAAGTCAATGAGTAACAAGTAATATCGCATCGACCTTGCTTAACCACTTAATAAAATGGAAGAGGCCAATGGAGAACAAGTAACACCGCATTGGCCTTGCTTAACCACTTAATAAAATGGAAGAGACCAATGGAGAACAAGTAATATCGCATCGGCCTTAAGAGGCTCCCATACTTGTTGGTTGTGTTCAAGATATTCCGCTTTCAGAGGTAGCACCCACGTCGCCTCTGGTTACGCAGATATCCTTGGAGGTGACCCATTTGAAGGAGCTTGCACCTCGATAAGTTTGTTTGATATGTGCACTATTTCATCAAAGATGGCACCCACACCACCTATGACTACGCAGATGTCCTTGAAGGTGACCCTTGTGGAGGAGCTTGCACCTCGGTAAGATTTTTTTGATATGTGCACTTTATATTTCATAAAAAATGGCACCCACACCGTCTCTGACTACGGAGATGTCCTTGGAGGTGGCCCATGTGGAGGAGCTTTCACCTTGGCAAGGTTGTTTCGATATGTGCACTTTCTATTTCATCAAAGATGGCACCCGCACCGCCTCTGACTATGCAAATGTCCTTGGAAGTGACCCCTGTGGAGGAGCTTGCACCCTGACAAGGTTTTTTTGATATGTTCAGTTTTTGTTTTATTAAAGATGGTACCCGCACCGCCTCTGACTACGCAGATGTCCTTGGAGGTGACTCATGTGGAGGAGCTTGCACCTCGGCAAGGTTGTTTGACAGTTTTATGTAAGCAAGGTGAAACAAAAATTAGTTCATTCATTTGATTGTAATATTTACAAGGTTACAAGCTTCCTACTGGTAGTACTTCCTTAAGTAATCGATGTTCCAGGGATGAGGCATCACCTTTCTTTCCAGGTCCTCGACGGTGTAAGTGCCAGGTCTGATTTCCTGGACGATTTTGTACGGACCTTCCCAATTTCATCCCAAAGTCCCTAAGCCAGGATCTTTGGTTGAAGGGAAAACCCTGCGGAGCATCAGGTCGCCAATGCAAAACAGTCTATTCTTCACTTTAGCGTTATAGTAACGCATCATCTTACGTTTGTAGGAAGCGAGTCTGACCTGAGAGTCACCTCTTTTCTCTTCAAGAAGATCCAACTCAAACATCTTCATATCGTCATTTGTTATGTCAATGAAGCGGATGCGATGAGGAGAATGAACACAAACCTCTACAAGGCTTATAGCCTAGGCTCCATATGTCATGGAAAAAGGAGTTTCCCCAGTGGCAATTTTGCAGGTAATTCTGATGGCCCACGAGATCTGGGGGAGCTCTTTTACCCAAGCCCATTTGTAGGCATCTAATTTCCTTTTTATGGTGAGTTTGATGGTCTTGTTGATCGCATCGACCTGGCCATTCGCCTGAGGATGATGAGGTGAAGAGAATTGCTTCCTGATTCCGAACTCATCGCATAATTCCCGGATCTTTCTGTTGTCCGACTATTTGCTATTGTCTGAGACCAAGGAATGAGGTATGCCGAATCGGCATATGATGTTCTTCTAGAGGAATTTGGAAGTGTTTGCTTCAGTAATCTTGGACAGAGGCTCTGATTCTACCCATTTGGTGAAGTAGTCAATAGCAACAATGGCAAAGCGAGCGTTTGCTCTCCCTTTAGGCAGGGGACCGATGAAATCCACACCTCATTTAGCAAATGGCCAGAGGCTAGACACAATAGTAAGTTCTTGGGATGGTTGCCTCTGCACATTGGAAAAGCGTTGGCACTTGTCATATTTGCGCACGAATTCGATGGCATCCCTTTTCAGAGTCGGCTAATAATACCCTTGCCAGAGTATTTTATGTGCCAAGGCAGGTCCGCCGAAGTGGTTTCCATGAACACCTTTATGTATTTTCCTTATGATGTAATTCGCTTCTCCTCCCCCTGTGCATCTGAGGAGGGAGAGGAGAAGTCGCGCTTATACAGAATATCATCCTGCAAGACGAAGTGAGCAGCTCTCATTCGAAGCCTTCGTGCTTCGATTTCATCCTCTGGCAAAGTTTGTTCTTTCAAGTAGGCCAAGATAGGCAACATCCATGGCGAGGTTCTTTCGATCCACATGAGTTCCTCACCTCTCTTAATAGAGGGCTCAACCAGGTGTTCGATTGGCACTATTTTGAGTAGTTCTGAGTCTTTGCTGCTGGCCAGTTTGGATAAAGCATCTGCATGGGAATTCTCTTGGCGTGGCACTTGAATCAGTTCAAACTTCTCAAAATTAGGCAAGGATTCCATAACCAACTTCAGATAGGCTATCATCTGTTTGTCCCTAGCCACAAAGTTCCCATTTACCTGGTTCACCACCAACTGTGAATCACTGCTGATAATCAATCTTTTTAATTGCAACTCCTTGGCTAACCGAAGTCTAGCTAGGAGAGCCTCATATTCAGCCACGTTATTGGAAGCTTTGAATCCAAGCCTTACGGTACAATTAACCTTATGCCATTCTGGGCTTTCCAGCACAATACCGGCCCCGGAGCCCCGTCTCTCTGATGATCCATCAACAAAGAGATTCCAGGTAGGAGGTTCTGCTAGTTCCATGCTCACTTCAATTTCACGGGCCTTAGCAAACTCTGCAACAAAATCAGCCAGGGTTTGACCCTTGATTTCTGTTCGGGGTGCATACGTTATGTCAAATTCGCTGAGCTCAACAGCCCATTTAAGTAGCCTTCCTGAGGCGTCTGGCGTCTGCAGGACCTACCTCAGTGGGAAATTCATCAAAACTTGGTGCGTTTTGATGTAGGCCTGGAAGTATGGCCTCAACTTTCAAGAAGTGGTGACCAAAGCAAGAGCCAATTTCTCTATGTCTGGGTAACGCACTTCAGCAGGTAGTAAGGTTCTGCTTATATAATAGATTGACAATTGGTGCGTTTCTTCTTCTCACACAAGCACTAAGTTGATCGAGTCATCAGCTACTGCCAAGTATAACAATAAAGATTTTCCTTCCTTTGGCTTGCGGAGAAGGGGTAATGTTCGTCCCAAGTAGTTTTTCAACTACTAGAACGCCTCCTCACACTCCGGGGTCCATTGGGACTTTTTGCTTCCCTTGAGGATTTTGAAGAAAGGTAAGCACTTTTCAGTAGCTCTTGAGATGAAGCGATTGAGTGCGGCTACTCTACCAGTCAGTCGTTGCACTTCTTTAGATTTTTGTGGCGACCTCATTTCGATTAGTGCTTTGATTTTCTCTAGATTGGCTTCAATACCCCTCTGATTCACAATATAGCCCAAAAATTTGCCTGAAGCCACGCCAAATGCACATTTAAGAGGGTTTTGCCTTATATGGTGTCTTCTCGATGTTTAAAAAGTCTTGTACAAGTGTTTAATATGCCCTTCAGCTCGGAGGCTCTTTACAAGCATATCATCAACATAAACCTCCATTGTTTTGCCGAGCTGATCAGCAAACATCTTGTTGGCTAACCTTTAGTAGGTAGCTCCAGCGTTTTTCAGGTCGAAGTGCATCACTTTGTAACAATAAAGCCCTCTATTAGTAATGAAAGAGGTGTTGTCCTCATCGCCTGGGAACATGTGAATTTGTTTGTAGCCTGAATAGGCGTCCATAAAACTTAGCAGTTCATGCCCAGCAGTTGAATACACTAACTGATTCATGGGAGTGGGAAGCTATTATTTAGGTAGGCCTGATTAAGGTTAGAGAAATCAATGCAGACCCTCCATTTGACATTGTGCTTTTTCACCAAAACGGGATTTGAAATACACTTCGGGTAGTTGGCTTCACAAACGAAACCATTGTTGATGAGCTTCTCCACTTCTTCTTTTAGGGCCCCATACCTTTCAGCATTCAATGCCCGTCTCTTCTACCTATGTGGAATGCAGCTCGGATCAATCTGCAGGTGGTGGTAATTGATTTTTGGGTCTATTCCAATCATGTCTCTATGCTTCCATGCAAAGACATATGTATTCTTTCGAAGGAAATCTTTCAGTGCTTCCTTAGTCTCTTCTTCCGGTTTTTTCCCGACCTGCAGGACCTTGGATGTGTCATGTGGGTCCACTAGAAAGGTTTCCAGCTCCTCCATTGGAGCGGTTTGGGATTCCGATTCAATCATCCTAAGATCCAGCTCTTCTAGGGACACTTCTGATCTGACTTCTGACATGACAATGTCTAGTGTCGGAGGTAGCCCTTCTTCAAGGGCCTCTGACATTTCAGCATCCTGTATCATGTTAACTCGCGATTCAACCTTTCTCAAAGAGTTGAGATAGCACTCCCTGGATCTCATCTAATCACCACGGACAATGGCACTTCCACATTATGTGGGGAACTTCATGCAGAGGTAATGGATGGAAGTTATCGCCCAAAACTCTTTCAGGGCTGGTCTCCCCAGAACTCCGTGATAGGCAGATCAGCGGTCAACGACTAAAAATTTCATGAAGTGGTGAGTCACCTAAGGCGGAGCCCCCATTTCGACAGCCAAAGTAATTTTACCTCTGGGAATGATGCTATCTCCGGTGAACCTGTAGAGGGGCGAGGTCATTAGTGTTAGCTCATGATATACTGCCATTTTATCAAAAGTCGTACCAAATAGGATGTTGATTGAACTGACATTATCCACAAGCATGTATTTCAGCCCGTTGCGAGCCACCACGACTCTGACTACCAGGGCATCGCAATGTGGAAAGTGTATACCTGCCGCATCTTTGTGGGTGAATGTAATGGGCTCCATGGCCCTGCCATCTGCAGATTAGCTCTTTATATAACTGTACATTGGTGGACTTCTCACCTCTCTAGTATAACTTCTTTGAGAATTTTTCGATTCACATCCTACATGAGGTCCTCCAATAATAGTGTCGATTTCTCGGATGGGTTGTTGTTCGTTAGAAGCGGCTGAGTCCCTTCTGGGACGCTGTTCGCTCCATGGCCTCTCCCTATCTTCATTTCTATCATTACGGGGTGAATGTCGCCTCGTCTCGCCTCTTATTGGAGAGTTCCTTTGTGTGACCCTGGTAGTGGTTATCCCTTGTGCTACAGGGATTGCTTTGCAGGCCAGTTTGCATTTCTACATTCGCTTGTGTCATAACCATAGTAGCGATGGAAAGCGTAATAAGGTCGTGGTTCCTCCTGGGGCCTATCTATAGGCCTACCACATCATCCTCTATTTCTAGAGGTTGAGGATCGCCCAGTGTTCCTAGCTAAGTTGCCCATGTTGGGTCTGACGTTTTCATAAGGCAAAGTAGGCATTACATTCAGTATGTGCTTGTCTCGAAGTGGGAGCCACAGCATGCCTGGCCCGAGTCCATTGTTGGCTCACTATTTGGGAGGTAGGTCCTCTACCAATTTACCTCTGAAGCGGATAGAGGTCTTGGGCAGCTCTGTTTCTGTGGTCAATCATATCCTCATTAACAATCTCACTCTTCATCATTTCTACCAACTCATCATATGTGGAAGGGGTCTTACTTCGGACATCCCTCCAGAACAGGGTGTTCATGTCCAGACCTCATTTTAGAGCTGAAAGGGCTTCCTTATTTGTGACTTGTTCGCAATAAGTTATTTCGTCACTGAAGCGAGCAATGTAGCTCTTCAAAGTTTTCCCTTCTGCTTGCCTCATGCTTGCAAGTGCTGTATTGGAGCTTCTTCCTCCTTCCTTAAGAGGTATTGGTTTAGAAATGCCTTTTTCAGGTCGGCCAGCTCCTCACTCTAAGTGGTGCCAATCTACTATACCACACTTCAGCGGCTCCGCCAAGAGTTAGATGAAACACCTTGCATTTCAAAGTGGGTGAGGCGCTTCTGAGGCTCATTTGCGTTTTATACTTGTTGAGATGCTTCTCCAGGTCGCCCTTTCCTTCATATTTGGAAATCTTATGAGGGACAAAGTTAGGAGGCAACAAAGAGGTGCGAAGCTCCCTGGAAAAGGGAAGATTGTCGTCATCATCATCAAGCTCATACGACCTACATGGTTCGTCAGAATCGTTCCCATATGCTGCTAGACAAGGTGGAATCTGGGCGGTTTCACCTATATTCTCCCAATCCACCATATTTCGCCTCTCTCGCCTATTTTTAGGCAGAAGGGCCTAAACTTAGCTTTGTGCACGCTCTTGTTGGCAGGTTGTTTGGTGCGCGGGCTAGTTCCTATTTCTAGGCACATGTCTGATCCAATCAAGAACACTAGCAAACCTCTGGGGCTACTCTTTATATTCCAAAGGGAAGTTGTTCTCTCCAGCAGGGGCGTTGTCAGTTGGAGCGACTATGTAGTTGGAAGTGTCCATCCCCACTTCTCTTTCAATAGAGACTTCTCCCCGAAGACTCAAATGGGTTCTTTTGCTAGGTTCCGCCTCAATTGCTCTATAGACTGATTGTTGAGGACTTTGTGGGGGCTCGAAAACCACCTTACTTCTGCACTTGCATGAGGAGTTCCTGCATTGCAGTGTTTTGAATTGTAATGTCCCTCATGTTCATGGCCATGCTAGCCACTTCGACAGTTAGCTGGGCAGTTATGTTGCCTTTGCGATACCGGTAATCGGGTCACTGATGTGTGACATTTCGAGAAATCTCTTCTTCAGAGATCTCTCTTGTTCTCCTTAGGTTCACCCCTTCTTCACTGGAACTCATGGTTCGATGTGAGGGGCCTCTCCTTAGTAGCAAAGTTTGGTGTATAGTTGATCTTTTTTCAAGAACCGATCCCTTTTTCAAGGGTGAATATCAACCGGATGCTCGACCAAGATTTTTGGTGGGGAGACTCGTGGTTTAAGTAAGTTTCCTACAGACAGCGTCAATCTGTTGACCTCGAAAAATGGCTTTGACAAGTGGCCAATAGAACAAGTCTTCAAGTCAGCTCTTCCCTGCACACGTAGCACGCCGTTAGTCACCTGTGGCATTTCCTGGAGGGATTGGGAGCGACCACGAGCACTCCGATGGTCAAATCAGTTCAAGGTTCAACCGGAAATAGTTCGCCAACGGTAGAACACTCGCCGAGAAGTGGTTGATGTAAAGTGTGATGATAACGTGCTAGTATTGAAGGGAGAGAATGATGCTTAAGTTTGCAATATAATATCAGAAAGAAAATGGATTTGAATCCTTCTTCTGGTACAAGGATGGGGTATTTATACTAAGGATGGGAAAAGGAGAGTCATTGGATAAGGAGACGTGTGTTATCAGATCCTCAGGGCTCGTCCCATCTTAGGTGTCAATCTGTCCCTCCATAGGTTGGCTTGCATTGAGTATCTCTGACCAATGCGGTTGAATTGACCGTTTAGGTCCTGCCACATGTCTCATCAATCAGTCAGAAATTTGACTTTGGAAAGATCCTTCTACAAGGGATCTTTGCTAAGACGAGGCGAGGCAGGTGCATCGTTGTAGAAGCGGAGTGCAGGCCTTTGCATCCGCGACAGCTTGTGGATGAATTCGACTCTTTTGTTGGGCGTGCGTTTAGTTCCTCCCTCATGTAACCACTTCGGCTTATGCAATCAGCTCGTCTCATGCGCAATCACCTCGGCCACCACGTGGCGTGATATGGACCTCCTCTACTGACACGTGACACATGAGGTAGCGGGTCTGACATAGGCCCGTAACAGAACCTTTAATTTCAAACATAGAAA
The DNA here is from genome assembly GCA_903798295.1 of Fraxinus nigra. NCBI lineage: Eukaryota > Viridiplantae > Streptophyta > Magnoliopsida > Lamiales > Oleaceae > Fraxinus > Fraxinus nigra. Next base: position 1,356 of record CAIGRH010125252.1, on the reverse strand, counting down.
TTCCATACTTGATCAAAGAATAGAGATTGAAATTGGAGATTGNATCCGCGACAGCTTGTGGATGAATTCGACTCTTTTGTTGGGCGTGCGTTTAGTTCCTCCCTCATGTAACCACTTCGGCTTATGCAATCAGCTCGTCTCATGCGCAATCACCTCGGCCACCACGTGGCGTGATATGGACCTCCTCTACTGACACGTGACACATGAGGTAGCGGGTCTGACATAGGCCCGTAACAGAACCTTTAATTTCAAACATAGAAATTCCATACTTGATCAAAGAATAGAGATTGAAATTGGAGATTGGAATATGATTTTTTTTGTTGTTTATTGAAGAATAGAGTAAACCGTAGCCTGTAAACATGAGAATGGGTAACGGCCTGCTATAGAATTTTTGAATAAAATAAAAATCAAAAAAATAAATAAATAAATTCAAAATTCAAAAATATTTGTGGGATCACTTGACCCCACATGATCCATGTGGGTCTGCCAGTGAAGATGATTCTTAACCAGCTCTAATGGGAGCACAATGTTTTGCCATGTTTTCGTGGTTAGCCAAATAAACAAATACTAAATGTTTCATAATCATAAAAAACTAATATTTTATTGAATCTTTTGGCAAATATTTGCACATACAACTCAAAAGAATTCGGGTTACTACGGTTGCAACCGCACTCAAAAAGGTCATACAATATTGTTGTTCTTTAACTAATGTTAGGTAACCTAGAGGCATCCATAACCCAAATTGATTGAAAATAGGCATTCAGGTTGACTAAAAACGTAAAAATAAGTGGGTGCTTCACCATAAGTTACTACGCTAACTAAAGCATTAACAATTATGAAAATTATTTACATATTTCACCCAAAAAAAAAAAAAAAAAGACCTAATTTTCAACTATTCATCCTCTGTAAATGAAGCTGACAGTGTAGATGTTGAACCGGCTTCAAGATCAACAACCCTTTTACAGTCATATACAGATGACCATGAACTAACTTTCTCAAGAGATGATGATTCTAAATAAGAATGCAAGACTTTGTCAGCTTCGGTGCTGGTAGCCCGGCCGCTAACAAACTTCTTGCCACCATATTCATATTCATCAGGAGCAACCATGACTTCTTGCAATGGCACTTCCCCTTTCAAGAAACTCACAACCTGCCTCATGCTAGGCCTTTTGGCAGGGGCATTGTTGGAACACATTAGTCCTAATTTAAGAACCATTACAACTTCTCCTTCATCATACTCTCCTTTTAATCTTTTATCTACTACTTCAAGAATAGACCCTTCTTGCCACTTGTCCCACACCCAATCCACCAAAATCAATTCCTCAGGCAATGCTTTTACTTCAATAGGTTTTCTCC
>CAIGRH010125176.1:0-11967 GCA_903798295.1 Fraxinus nigra | reverse complement strand
ATATTACAAGGTAAGTGAGGTTTAATAGTATTCAAGATTATGTTGAAAATCTTACCTTTGAAAAATAATTTTATGCAAACATTTTAATGACGTGAATTTTTATCGTGCATAATAAATTCATCACTTGAGCTTTTAATGAGTCATTGTCAAGAATTAAAGTGTTTTTATCTTTATAAACGAGCTAAAAATCTAGTTTCAATGTCTTAGATTAATTTGGCACGAGTGCTCGATTTGTTGCTTGATTTTGAAATTGCGCAAAGTTTGTCTTCACGAGTGCTCGATCGATTTTCATCTTGTGTTTTCTATCTTGAGCTTTCTTGATCGACAACTTTTCGTCCAATAGTTTTGTCTCCAATTTGATTAAGTCAGCAACATGTAACATTTTGACAGTTCGAATTAAAGATAAACATAGTTTGTNAATTTGGCACGAGTGCTCGATTTGTTGCTTGATTTTGAAATGACGCAAAGTTTGTCTTCACGAGTGCTCGATCGATTTTCATCTTGTGTTTTCTATCTTGAGCTTTCTTGATCGACAACTTTTCGTCCAATAGTTTTGTCTCCAATTTGATTAAGTCAGCAACATGTAACATTTTAACGGTTCGAATTAGAGATAAACATAGTTTGTTTGTTATATGCAAAACATAAGACTTGACCATATGTCTACAATAGCAAGCAAGTTCCAAGCAAGCTGCTTACTTGTAACGAGTAACATAATTCCTCAATAAAATCCTATGTCCAGTTTTTTTTTTTGACTGGTGCTGGTACCATCAAAATCCTTTTTTGTAGTATTATGACACGTCGAGAGCAAGTTTAAAAAATAAAATTGAATTAACTGTGTATTATCATTCAATTTAGTCGTTGCAAAACAGTACAAATAACACGTATTGCACAGAATTTCTTCTGGGAAATTTGCATCGAAGGTGTCAAAACTTTCAAAATAGTATAGATAGCACTCAAATCTTTAAATAGTAGCAAATAGCCCTCAAACCTTTTTATATTGTGCAATATAAAAATTTCTGGGTGGTTTTCGTCCAAATATTGGTTAGTGGACCAAAAGTTAAGTGTTGACGATAACTTGATCAATTTCAAAAAATGAAAAAATGGTCTTCTTACATTTATTACTTATAACAAGGGCAATTTGCATATGTGATTCCAAATCTTTCAAAATTATTCAACACATCCAAATCCTTTTAGATTAAAATCTGATTTTAATTTCAAGTCAAAGTTAACAACTAATTTTAACCACACATCTCATGGAGTCCAAAACTTTTCAACCACACATTTCATCAACTTTTATCAAAATCTACTAAAAATCTGATTTTAATTTATACTAAACAGGGGCTTAATAAATATACATCAGAATGACCTTTAATTATTTTTGTCCAAAAACTGCCAGTTCACCAAAGGATCAAAGATCTTTAGAGTGTGTTTGAGCCACATTATTTTGGAATAATATATTTTGGAATAGTAGATTGATGGAGAATGTGTGGTTGAAAAAAAGAAGAAAAAATTATTATTATGATGAAAAATATTATTTGATTGAAGAATGTGTGATTGAAAATGAGTAGAAGAATGAAAATAAAAAAATTTATATGTACCAAACAATGCCTTAATTTGACTATTCATTTTTTTTTTAAATGCAAAATGATCTTTTAATAATTAATTAATCGAAACGATTAAAAATACAAAAAAATGACTATTCATTTTTTTTTAAAAAGAAAGGCAGAATGATCTTTTAATATTAATTAATCGAAACGATTAAAAATACATATAAAAAAAAGTGAAACGACTACGGTGATTGACGTAAAAAATTATTTTGTATCAAATGCTTGACTTTTGATCAATTAACACTTTTTTTTTTTTACCAAAAACAGTGCAAATGTCATTATACTGCACAATTTTAAATGATTGGAGCTATTTGCTATGATTAAAAGGTTTGGGACATTTGGTGAAAATTTCCCTTTCTTATTTCTATTTTATAGAATAACAAATTTAACTACCCTCTTGATCTTGATTGAGCCCATATTTCATAATCATAATTTGACAAAAATAAAGTTTTCAATAGTGAATTTTTGAAAAATGTGTGGTTAAAAAGTTTGAATTTTTTTTTCTAGATTTACATGTAGAATATTTTATTGTATGAATGTGTGATTGAAAATAAGCATATCGAATAAAGAGTTCTGAAGTAATGATTGTCAAATATGAGCTCGATCTATCCTAGTTTAGTGTTGTAAATTTTGATAAAAAAATGATTAAGCACATGTTTGATAGAAATTAAAATCTAAATTTTAATCTGAATCGAAGTCAACAATTAATTTTAATCATATATTCATGGACTCATAATTTTTTAACCACACATTTAATCAATATCTATCAAATTTACTAAAAATTTAATTTTAATCCCCGTCAAATGACGACTAAATGGATGATTGAAAAATAATGAATCTCATAAAATGTATAATTAAAATTAATTATTAACTTTGATTTAATTTTTTATTAAAAATTTAACTCACAGAGACTTATTTGTATTTTTTTGTAAAAATCTTTTTCATCAAGCTCATGTTTGTTGGAGATTAAAATCGAATTTTTCATAGATCTTTATGAAAATTGATGAAATGTATGATTGAAAAGTTATAAATCTCATAAAATACGTGATTAAAATTAATTTTTGATTTAGAAATAGGAATTAAAAGTTAATGATAAGGAAAACCAGAAATGAGACGGCAGGTGACGGTAAAGACGGTTTTCGTAAGAAAAGATTCATCCAATGATGTCTTGGTCAACATTGAAAGCTTAGGTCCTTTCTCAAAACTTGCATCTTCCTTCATATGTAAGATTCATTTTTCTTTTGTCCGTTCCAAATTAAGTCCCCAACCCCTGTCCTCTCGTGCCCTCCAAGTTTTCCTCCTTTTCAAATTCCCAATTTCCCCGAGTCGGTAAATTTAACAGATTCTTCATCTCAAATTGAGGCCAAATCCTCCAAAAGAACTGCAAAAATGAGAAGCGGTTCATCGGAAACCAAGTTTTTGCAAGAACTGGTTCTCTACGCTGCAAGCGCTGCTTTGAGCTGTTTGGTTTTGTTCGCGGGGCTCCGACATCTCGACCCGAACCGCGAAGCGTCCAAGAAAGCAATTGAACACAAGAAGGACATTGCAAAGCGTTTGGGCCGACCTCTCATCCAGACTAATCCCTATGAGGTTCAAATTTATTTCTTTGTGTATTGTGTGTTATTTTTCAATTATATATACCTTAATTTGTATAAATATTGTACGGTATTGTCTGTTATTGATTTGTTAAATTTTTTCAGTAATTGATGTGTGATTTTTTAATTAATAAGAAAATTTCACTGTGATGGCAGTTAAGTTATTATAGCATACATTTTTTTAGAAATTTAACATTCGTAGTGACATAAATCTTAGATATTATTGAAAATGTAATTGCATTTTCATTTTGATTTTGGTTTAGGTTTTATATGTTAGCACAAGGATAATAATAATAATAATAATAATAATAATAATAATAATAATAATAATAATAATAATAAATACCTATTACTTCTGTAAATATCTTGCGTTTGATCTAGATGGAAAGGGTGAAAATTGCTCGAGCACCTTGGACTGGGGTCGTAAAAACACTGACCTGCGAGATATACAAGCGAAGCTTAAAATCAACTTAATTGTTGTACTAACTAACTATCAAATACAATAAAATTGCAATCTGCTTGAGCTTGGCTCGTCGTGGTTTGTCGACGATTGGTTCTACTTGAACTTGAACAATAAATCAAACAAGCTTCCCCAAACCCTCTTTTCCTTTCCAGACTCATTTAAGAAGTCAAGCTGAGTTTTAGCAGCCTGTTAGGCTAGTTTTGCCCTTGGATGATGTAGGGATGGCAACGGGGCGGGGTGGCCTCGTTTAATTTTTTTTTTAAGCTTTTGATAATTCATTTTATTACCCGAGTGAAGCAATAATATATTTTTTAATCTTTATTTATCTGTAAGTTAAATTATTCAAATATATTTGATAAACTAAGGCTTTTATTGTTTATCATATTTTTTAAATAATTTTAGTTGCCATTTTCTATTAGAACCAATGAAATTTCGTAAAATTTTTCGTTTAAAAAATTGAATTCTAAAAAAATATAATTAAAACAGGGCAGGGCACCCGTTACCCACCCCGGGGTAAAGTTAGCCGCCCTTCCTCGACCCGAATACCCGATTAAGCTGGGTGCCGCGTGGGTATCGGGTTTGTTTGGTTTTTTTGCCATCTCTAGATGGATGTCATAGATAATCCAAGAATATTTCTTTTCGCATGAGGATAATGTGTGGTATTGGGTTTGTGATACTATTAGTTTAATTGTTACTTCTTTTTTCATTGATTGATTTGGAAATCAAAACTTGGATCAAGGCTATCTTTAGGTGAAGATTAAGGGCGTGTTCGATAGAGATTAAAATCCAATTTAAATTGAAAATATAACCGCTATTGAGTCTCACTCGTCTAATAAAAGTCAATAATAACGGCTACTTTTTCAATTTTAATCCAATTTTAATATTTACCAAACACACTCTAAAATAAGAGTAATGCTATGTAGCTCAATTAATGCTAAGCACCAGACTAGGTGTCAATTAAACTATTGAACATCATAGATGGCATTAGTATCTTTTAATGTCCAATCACTTAATGATACTTAATTTGCAATAATTTAATGTCACTTAGCCACTGTTTGGTTGCTGTTAATTTAATTTACTTATTTTAATTTATTTTGCATACTTATTTTCAATCACACAACACAATAAAATATTCTACACGTAAATCGAAAATCTTTTCCTCCTTTTTAACCATGCATTCTCCAAAAAATAGTATTCAAAACATAGTTTTTTCCAAATTAATTAAAGGCCACCAAACGGGGGCTTAATTGACATCTAGAGTGATGCTTATTGGATATATTAAATAGCCATTTTTATCATTTCTTTAAAGCTAAATAAACTAATTAAATAAAAGGAATTTGTATTAATAAATTCTAAAATAATTAAAATAAATTTTAAAAATAAGAAAACGTCTTATTACGTCTAGACTTTGTGTTACTGTGTAGGCGTGTCAGGCTCGAGGCTCAGCCTCTCTGCCTTGCCATACTTTACGCCCTTTAGAACCTTGAATGAGACTAAAGCGAATTTTTTTAAAGATTTTAATATTACAGCAGTCATAATATTGAGAATTCTGATTCAAAAAATTGTCAACTACGTTGATTACAAGTGCTTTGAGAGTAATGATATATTGTTTACCATGTGTTTGGGAGTTCTGCTACTAGCATACAACATCAAAAGACATTGAAATACACACTCTCAAGTGTTCTAGAATTTTGAATCAGACTTTGTTTGTCTATGGGATGATTCTCTGGATACAATAGCATATGAATAACTGTCTTTCTACGGTCATTGATGTCCATGGCATTTGGTCAGATTGCTTATTGTTGTTTAAAAATGTCACCACGGCATTGTACATGCCAGCTTGCATATTGATGTTTAAATACAGTTAAGACTGCTATCAACTTTGGCATTGGGTGGTCTAAGGTGGTTCCACATAAATAGATGATGGCTGCCATTAATTCATAAAGGGTCTAGTATTAGCTGATAGGAGTATTACAAAAATGAACAAAACAAAGTTATTGATGCAGAACACTGTTTCTGGAGAAGGGAATGGAAGTCTGCACCTTGAAACGTAAATAGAGAATTGGGTGTTCAAATTCACTTCTTTTCTTTATATAAAAGTTGGGCCTGGTGCTAACTTATTGAAGCCATATTAGCAAGCAAACCGTATATGTTATACCCATGTTTGTTTATGCTAAAAAAGTTGATTAAAGTTTAAGTCAAGGTCAAAGTCTAATTTTAACCACATATTTTATGGGACCTACAACTTTTCAACCATACTATCCATCAACTTTTATCAAAATTTATTAAAAATCTGATTTTTATCTAAACAATACAAGGGCTATATTTTATTAAAATGGAATTAAAATTAAAATGAAGTTAAATCCCATGATTTTGCCTGGTGATGATGTGCAATGTTCAGAACTATCACACGTTCACATCCAGATATATATTCGTATATGCTCTCCTTACTCATTGTCTGTTTCGCTTATTGATAGGATGTTATAGCCTGTGATGTGATCAACCCTGACCATATTGATGTAAGATTTGACTGTATTGGAGGATTGGAAGCCATTAAACAGGCATTGTATGAATTAGTTATTCTTCCATTACGAAGACCTGATCTGTTTTCTCATGGAAAGCTTCTTGGTCCACAAAAAGGTGTCTTGCTGTATGGACCCCCTGGAACTGGGAAGACTATGCTTGCCAAAGCAATTGCAAAAGAGTCAGGAGCTGTGTTCATCAATGTGAGAATATCAAATCTGATGAGCAAATGGTTTGGGGATGCACAAAAACTAGGTGAGTAAAGGTCATATTCTCCGAGTTCTTACTCCCTTTGCATCTTCTGGATATTGTTGATTTATTTAAAGTTTTTTCTAGCCTTTTTGCATATTCTGATTATTTTAATTGGTTTCTCATGAATTTGTTGTGGTGCTTCCCCTGTTCCTTCTCTCAATATGTGTTTGTACTCGTTGCAATTATATTGATTTATGAGTTTGGGTTGGGGATCTTTTACCTTCATTTACATTGTGGTTAGCGTTTCAATTTCTTGTTTGCATAGTCTTAATTATTTGCTGCACTTTCTTAACTTTGATTTCTAAGTACTTGTTTGTCCTGATGGATCTCATACATAGCCATGTTTTATTACTTCTAAAATACTCTCTTTTCTTGGTACCGATTCTCCATGACTATTTATTTACTGTTACTTCTGATTAAAAATACTTTTGCAGTTTCTGCTGTATTTAGCCTGGCGCATAAACTCCAGCCGGCAATTATTTTCATTGATGAGGTGGATAGTTTTTTGGGCCAACGCAAGACTACAGACCATGAAGCACTAACTAATATGAAGACAGAATTTATGGCTTTGTGGGATGGTTTCACCACAGACCGTAAGTTTCCTTAACCATAATGTGGTTGTCATATTGTTCAATACAGCAGTAATAGATAATTGTGTTCATAAGTATGTGTTAATTTGAGAAATTGGAGATATCACTTTTTTCTGAGATGGTATGATTTTGTTTATGCAGACAATTCTCGGGTGATGGTACTTGCTGCAACTAATCGTCCATCTGAACTTGATGAAGCAATTCTCCGTCGTCTTCCTCAAGCATTTGAAATTGGGATTCCTGATCTTAGAGAGAGGTCACAGATATTGAAGGTGATTCTGAAGGATGAGATTTTTGAAAATGACATTGATTACGATCATATAGCTGGTCTTTGTGATGGATACACTGGCTCGGATCTTCTAGAGCTCTGCAAAAAAGCTGCTTACTTTCCTATCAGGGACCTGCTCGATGATGAGAAGAATGGAAAATCATCTTCGGTTAGTAATTTCTCCTTTACTTGCTTAATCAGCACTTTTGGAATTTTATTTTTGGTCTACAATAACTCGGGTTAGGACGACCTATGATTACAAGATTGATTATGTAATAATCTCAGAATATAACAATATTTTATCAATTCATAAGCCATCTATTGCATTAAAACTGCAATGTGCCACATTCAAGTTCTTAAAATGCCTTGCCCGCTCTAGTCATTTACTAATTCAATGGATTCCACTTTTAACTTGTATATCATATTTACTGATTTGATTTTATTAAGAGAACCTATTAAATTCCCGTGACCCCATCAGATGCAATCTGATTCATGTGGCAACTTAAATGGTGTCGCAAGCTACAACATAATTCCGCCAATTGTAGCTTCATGAAATGAATTCTATGAAAATTACTGCTATGCTAGCTTGAATCTGTTGTACTAGTTCATTCACAGTGGCAATATCTGGAGCCTTATTTAGTCCCTGTTTGGTGGAGATTAAAATCAAATTTTTAGTAAATTTTGATTTTGATAAAAGTTGATGAAATATGTGATTAAAATTAATTGATGACCTTGACTTGAAATTTTTATCATTTTTAATCTACAACAAACAGGTGCTTAGTTTTCTCTGTATGTTTTCTTCTGTGTATCTGTTGTAAATTGTTGCTTTTGTTGCAAATCGATGTATATTTAGTTCTATAACCCCACTTATGAAATGCAATTTACAGAAGCATGAAATTATTCAGTCCCTGTTTGATTTAGCAAAAAATTAGATTTTTAGTAAATTTTGATGAAACTTGATGAAACTCGTGGTTGAAGATTTGATAAAAGTTGTGAGTCCCCATAAAATTATGTTGTTGAAAATGAGCGAGGAAAAATGAATTTTAGAAAATGGGGACCAAATGGGGGAGTAAAGCCGTTCCTGGTTAAGTAATGAACACGAATGCTTTGGTTCAGGAATGAATGTTTTAACTTCTATCGATTTTCTTGTTAATTTTTTCTTTGTATTTTCTAGGTCCCAAGGCCATTATCACAGTTGGATTTTGAGAAAGTCATCTCTAAAACAACCAAGACGAAAGTTGCTGCAAGCGAATATTCCCGATTAAGCTCACAATCATCACCATGGCCTGGGCATAGGGATTCTGACGATTATCGGGTTCAAGCCGCCATTAATGAGCTATCTAAGCTCATGGTTTCCCAAATTTTAAACATTCAGCCAGATTCCCAAGATCCTTGATTATTTTTCCCGTCCTCAAAACCCTGCAGAAATCTTGTTGCTTGTATAATTATGCAATTACATTAAATATTACAGGATTTTGCAAACCCTTTTTGACATAAGATTAACCCTATTAGAAAATAGCATCTTCTATTTTGGGTATTCGTTAATCCGTCATGTAGACTTTGAAATCATTAATGGCACGATGATGAGATTTCGAGGGCAGGTATTATTCTACTACCATTATGTTTATACAAAAGAGTTAAGCCATTTTTGGTTATGCCTATATTATTTATATTATCTTTGGGTAGCAAACCCAACTTCAGAGTTCACTGTGGCTAAAATCTTTACCAACCTATTGGCAATGAGCAAGTCTATTCGTCAGTAAGGAATCGGCTGTTAAGAGTAGGGTTCTTAAGAAGTTCATGATTTTTTAGTTGTCCAAAAAACAAAAAGAAAGAAAACAGAATAAGTGTTGTGAACGTTAAATTGACTATTTGGTTAAATTGACTGTTTGGCTGCATAAATAGAACAATACTTTTGATTTATATAATCGTACATATAATTATTTGATTAAATATGATTTTTTAATTATATATAATTGTTCATGAAAATATATTTTGAAATAAACCACTGCAAGGGTATGATTCGTTAATTATTGTGACCTTAATCGAAACAAAAATTATATGATGTGTTTATGACTAAGTTATATCTAAATTAATCTACTTATTCAATTGTGAGCAAATCAACTAAATTAAATGCAAATTATGTTAAACTCAAGTTAATGTGTTGTAATGAATGACAAATATACTAGGATCTCAAATTCACATGCAATAATCAGTGTTAACTCTAGTTTTACTTGTTGACAACATAATTGAATTTGACGAATCAATATTTCTTTTATGTATGATCCAACTATATTTCTATGATGAATGTGAACACATAAAAGTACATGAATTTTTATGGACACTTAAAAATTTACACAAGGCATAGCGGTATATTTCTATTCCATATCGAATTCTATGACAATTTATATATGTCGAACCTATTTTTCTTCTTTCGAATGCATAAAATAAGTCATCAACACAACTACCATGTACAATAATTGTAGAGAAAAAAAAGTCATATAAATTATTCAATATTCAAAAATGTGTTTTTAATGTCAAACATATAAAACTAGATATTAAAACTCATATTACATGGTTTATCGTTTTCCCATCACAATAAAAACTAGCCTAACCTATTATTGAAAAAAACAAGAATATTGAAGAATTGACATCACCCAAAAAATTCTTGAATTGATTCCCGTGCTCTTGGATTCGATCTTCATGTTCTTGATTTCTTCTATACTCTAAAAGCTCTTTAAAATATGTTGTAATATGTAGTGGTACTTCTGGACTGCCCTAGATATTTTAAAAACGTCTCAGGATTTGTTTCCCTGAGAGTTGGAATCAAAGTAGGAAATTGGAAATTTTTTCCCGATTTAGCGTGGTCGGACGGGCATTGGTTCCTGTTATTAAAGTCTAAGGTCAGGCGACTGGGCGGCTGTCCAATTATAAAAACTTTGCGAATTTTCTTTTCATTTTTTCTTTCATCTTGATCCTCTACATCAAATTATTTCAATTTTAGTGCATTAACTTTTACTTAAATGCATATTATTCCCAAAACCTTCATCCATTGACCAATTGATCCTTCATTCTCTTCCAATTGTTTAAAAACATGTCCAAAATTGAAATAAGATAAAATTAACCTAAATTAAGTAAAATTCAATACTAAAACAATACAAAAGTTTAGTAATATGACAAGTGCAAAAAATTGCACTTATCAATAATCTTCAAAATTAGTTGTTTGAATTAAATTGTAATGGCTAAACTTTAGTCTATTATTTATAGTTCATTTGTTGAGTTAAAAGTTTCATTAATCACTGATCTTTGTACATTGTCACGTTATAGCCACTCTACTTTAATATTCCCCCGAATGGTCACTGAACTTGCAAATATTTCCCTCCATCCATCACTACCTACGCAATCGTTTGGAAGCCGTCTGAGTTGGCAAGACGGAATCATATGTGACAGTAGATGGCGTCTAACTTGGCGTGTTTTGAAACACGACTTGAAGTGGAGAAAATTATCCAAAACCTTCAATTGAACAAACCCTAATTCATTCCCAAACCCAAATCGACAAATCATAGGAAGACCCTGATTTCGTTCATTCTGAGGTTGACATGGGTTCTAATGTTGAAGAACGGTAAATGCGGTTCATGCCTACCCCCATGGTTGGAAGAGAAACACACACAGATAGTCTTAGATCTGGCCCAGCAACCACCTTGTCAAACGCACACAGGCAGAATAATGATGTGATTTGTTCACATTAAACAAAGTGCAGGTTTAGTTTTTTAACCAGTACATGTGATGGTTTAAGATTTCGGTGAACAGTACATATAGTGATAATTATTTCTTGAAGTTGCTAGGAAAACACCTTTCTTTGTGACAACAAAATTTCATAGCAAGAGAATTCAAAGATCAAGCATATTCCTCCACTGGACTTGAGAGTTTATTCTAATTTCTGAATCAATTACTGAAAAATAAAGTTATTGCAAAACATGAAATCTAAAAGCTTCATTAATGAAAATAGTCATTGTCAAACTCTAAAAGCTTGATTACAAAGAAAGTGAACAAACAGAATTTACGACAAGTGTAGTACCGATTACATTGTAGGAAAACTACAACAAAAGTCTTCAACTCGGTGGCATAGTTGGAACTAACTAACACAACTCTTCCCTTTCCTTTCGCATTATCCTCCATAGCTCCTTCCCCTTGCGAACAGTTATGTTGATGGGCATCTCTATGTCTTCTTGTTCTAATATTTGAGCAACTCTCTTGAACATATATTCCCCGCTAGACTCACCTTCATCATTCCACTTGAAATGACCACAATCTCCAAACATGCAACATATACAATGCATCTGTAATGATCTTGAACCCAAAAATTGAAAATGTTGAATACATAATCGTTAGAGATGGAAAAAGTAGTGCAGCTCTACAAACCTCACGTGTATATATATATATATATATATATTTTCGTGTATAGTTCGTTCATTTTATATATTTTAATCCAATTTACATCGCTGTAGAAAATGTTAAATTGCTGTAAACAAGCTTATTATGTATGATCCTCTTCATTTTAATAGCTTTCACATATGAAGCCATTTCATTTCTTTTATAATTTCACATTTTCCGAAGTCTTCCAACCAATCAAGTTGCCACAATGTTGATACATGTCCAGGCTTTTTTT
>CAIGRH010125125.1:0-11785 GCA_903798295.1 Fraxinus nigra | reverse complement strand
TCATATATTTATCATGGCCGCACTCTAACATTTGGCTTAACCGAGCCGAGCCATAACAATACTGAATCAAACGTTAAAAATAAAAATAAAAATACGGCTTAGCCGAGCCGAGACATAAAAATACTGAATCATACGTTTAAAAAAAAGGGCTTAGATGACTTAGCAGAGCCGAGTCGAGTCATAAAGCCATTTGTCTCGGCTCGGCTTATGAATAGTAACAACCAAGTGACTTTTTTATTTATGTAGAAAGATGAGTTTTCAATAGTATTTTTAAAAGAATGTGTGGTTAGAAAGTACGTACTAAATATTTTATTGTATGAGTGTGTGATTGAAAATAATCCTGTAACAAAAGAGTTTTAAAACAATAAATACCAAACAAGTTAATCCTATATTTGATTCTCATTATTTCAAAACTCATTTTTTCTCTAACTCGTTTCCAACTACACATTTTCAAAATAAAATCCTTGTTTGAAATCTATTATATTTATTCTTGGGAAAAATGTATTTTGTAATAGAATTTTTTTTAAGATTTGTGGTTTAAAAAGAAAAAAATGGATTTACATATAATATTATTTTATTGGAAGATGTGGTTAAAACGAAGAAAAGTGCTTTTTAAAACTAATGGAGTCCAAACAGGGCAAAATATTTTGCTCATACTTCCAAATTTTTTTCTACATTTTAATCACATTCTCTTAAAGTTCACTATTATAAAACTTATTTTGATGAATGGACATCAAACATGGGCTAAATTTTATTCGCAAGTGAAAACTTTTAATTTGCTTTGGTTGAGTCATTAAATTTCAATTTCAATTTTAAATTTCAACACCGTTATATTTAGTCACATATCGTCCTCCAAAGTCCAAACTATTAGAAATTGCTTATTTGACAATCTACAGTAATTGATCGTCCACGTAATCGATAAGTGACTCATTAGAAGCAAAAAATAAAAATAAAGGTTACTATGGCGTACGAATGTGCAGTGCAACATAGGTAACCATACGAATTCTAATATTATCTAGAATACTCTAAACTACGATCTCAATTTTAATAATATCTTTCTTAAACTTTAATTGTCAAACTCTACAATTTGGTCTTGGATCCAAATTTGGTTACAATGTCACTTACTATTATACTAATGGAGTCAAATTAATTAGGCATCCAATTTCCATGTTGTAAATGTTCCGAACCTAACTAAAATTTTCCCAGAGATTATATAAAGCAGAGACCAGTGCTTCATATTTCATGCACAAAATAAAAAATGGAAGATTTAGAGCGTAAAAATGGTAATTTGGGTGTGTTTGAACCTGGTAATTTGAAGGTACAAACCATTCAAGTGAAGAAATCAGATTCTGCTCCTCCTCCTCCGACTCAGTTGTACATTGTTGCACCAGTTTCAGAAGGGACTTATCCTTTGTTACTATTCTGCCATGGCTATTGCGTTCAGAATAGTTGGTACTCTCAGCTCCTGCATCATATATCTTCCCATGGATATATTGTTGTTGCTCCTAAGGTACACTCTCTCTCCCTCATGGCACATACACGGTAGAGAGATCTCGACTGATTCTATCATCAAAGTTTTAGTGGATACACAACACGATTGTAATCTTGTGATATGTTTTTGTAGTTTTACAAGTGCATGCTCATTGCCCTCAATAATGAAGTAAAGACAGCAGCCAAGGTCTCAGACTGGCTATGCACAGGCCTTCAATCCGTGCTCCCACAAAAGCTGCAACCAGATCTCTCCAAAGTTGCTCTTTTGGGCCATGGGAGAGGTGGTAAGATAGCATTTGCTCTAGCATTAGGCCATGTCCCGACCTCCCTCAAATTCAAGGCAATACTAGGAATCGACCCTGTTGCCTGCCCTGACCCGCCAACCTGGCCAGAATCCGAAATCCTCACCTATGTTCCTCGCTCTTTCGATCTCTCAATCCCTGTTGGGGTGATAGGCACCGGCTTGGTTAATCAGCCAAAGTGTGTGATGCCACCTTTCGCCCCGAATGGAATTAACCATGCAGAGTTTTTCAACGAGAGTAAACCACCTTGCTCTTATTTTCTTGCTAAGAATTATGGTGGGTGCGATATGTTAGATGAATCGAAGGCGGCTTTGGCTAGTTTGGTGTGTAAGAGTGGAAAGGGTTCGAAAGCATTGATGAGAAAGGGTGTTGGAGGGATTGTTGTGGCATTTTTTAAGGCTTACTTGGAAGGTCAAGATGATGATCTCAAGGCCATTGTGGATGCACCCACAATTGCTCCTATAACTCTTGATCCAGTTATTTTTGTCAAAGAATGAAATAGTCAGTGATTTTTTTCAAGTGATTGTATACCTAAGGGATTGAATATTTGTACTTTTTTCTAAAGTTTGTCCTATTTAAGTATTTAAAAGTTTAATAAAATGGGGAAGAATATTACATTTTATTATGTTGATCACACTATAACCTCACCCCCACAAAAGAACACCTAGCCTGCCGTTCTCCGTGTTTCCCTTGGTGGACAGTCATATGAAGTACAAGATAACCCAAGAATGTGAGTACTTTATCTTTCAACTAGTAGCAGAACAGATAATAACATTAGATAACAGAATCTGGGTCAATAACAGTTATTTGTATAAGAACCAGCTAATATTCAGTCACACAAAAATTGACTTTTTTTTATCATAGAATCACTGCAACACTGCAATAATTTAACCCAAATATTTGTCTTTAAAATCACAGCCTATCATAAAAATTCTAGAAAATCCACTAAACATCTCTTCCCGAAGCACATTCATCATTTGATCAAAGCTAAAGCATCAGGATGACGATAACCACACACAGCTGAGTGCCATATATTGCAGTATCACTCAATCACTTGTGACACTGATACACAGTTGCAAGTTTCGTTCAACCAGAACCCAGCTCGACTGTCTTAAAATTCACCCCTTTATCATATTTTGTTTCCTTAGGGAACCCGAACATTCCATCTTTACTTCTAGTAATCTCCATATGAATCAACTAGCTATCCAGTTCAACAAGACATTCTATTACTAAGGCAATCCAAAAATTTAAGACCCGGGCTACTAAGGTGTCTACAAATAAGGCGCACAATCCAGCAATCAACAGGGAGAGTAATAACTACTCCATCATTCCGAACTTGTTAGCAAAAATAAGAAAGAGGAACTAATATTTAACACCTCAATATTATTTTTTATACTTCTCACAATACCCTCTTTTTACATCAAAATGCATAAATATATTTAACAAGATAATAACAGATAGATCTAAGTAAAACATGACTACACACTGACTAGCAGTGCATCTGCTGAAGCTAATTCAACTTTTTTGGGCCAAGGTCCCGTGCAAGTCACTTTAGATGGATACATCATATGTTCTATGTGCTCTAAAATGATTTCAACAAAAATATAGTAATCACTTTATATTCTTTATGCATTCATTTTTGGTCATCTAAAGGCTTTCAAAATGAAAATGTGAAGCATCCCGATTCTCAAAATAAAAGCTGTGACAAACAACACATATATTACTATGCTATGCTATCACAAATATCACAAGCTACACATATATATTACTTGATGTCTATCCAATTGATAAAATCATATTTCCACATAAATGCAAGGACAAATATATCAAATAAAGGGGCCATTGTAAATATAGTGATTATACTAAACAAGTTAGCAATAATAAGAAAGGAACTGCATAGACAAAGCATTATAGTCACAAAGCCAAAAGAGTAAGTCAAATAGATTATTGAGGCACACCGAGTCAAAGAGTTTAATCTTTCAAGAGAACTTTTTACTTAAATCTGGCCCTTCTAAAGGCCATCCTTGCCTTTTCCACTACTCGACCATATGAAAATCACTCGAAAGCTGTGCAACAACACAAATAAGTATTAAGCTAAGGTATGGCATAAGTTGAGTGCAATATATAATCAAACAAACAAGAGGCGCTTCTCTAGTTCACCTCACCAGAGGGCAAAAGAATTACACATGCCTAACTATTAGTGTGTCAAAGTAAGCATGATTAATAAAAGCATCCGTAACAAGTCATAATACAGGGAGTACACTAAACATCTAACAAGAGTAGAAATGGATAAATACACCACTTATTCATTGAAACCTTTAACAATTCATCAAAAACCCCATTCAGGGACCCCAATTATAATCCAAACAGCACGATCAAAATTCGCACCACAACAACAAATATTAAGTTACCTAATTCACCTCAATGAATTTATCTCATCCTTTGCTCATTCTATTTCAAATCTATACTATGTTTGATTCTCATGTATATGTAAAGCACAAAAATTTTAAGAGCCCAAAAGAATTGTTACCACCATAAACTGATTATCCTGCAACTAAGCAGTCGCTCCATCAGCATTAGTGGTGGGTTTAGCATTGCACAATGCCTCCTCTCTGCTCTTCTCCTCTTCAATTAACTTCTTTTTATTCTTCTCGATTGCAGTTGCCACTTCAGCCGGCATATACTTCTCATCATGCTTGGCCAAAACCTCTGTGGCCGCAAAAAAGCACTCCAAGCCTCTTGCTTTCTCCGTAATTCCCAACTTATTGCTATTCCTCAAAATGCCCTCCTCCTTTTTCCTAACTTCCTCATCAAATGGCTTAATAAACCCCTCCACCACAACGGAATGCCCTTCTCGGAAAAGATCCGGCAAACTGCCTTCGTATTTGACCAAAATATCCGTGATCAGGTCCGTAATTACGAATTGGGTTTCTGGGGAGGAGGGTAATTGGGCAACACTGTTTTCCAGTACTAACCCGCCAAGCCGGAATTTTGATTTGCTAGGATTAGAGTTGTACTTTTGCAGGGCGTCTGTGGGGGTGATGTAGAACACGAGCTGATCTTGGAATTGATTGAGTACTATAACTATAAATCCGGCGATGCAACTGAAGGTGATGGCGTAGGTCCAAAGGCGGCGGTTTTGGAGCTGGCGAGCTCGGGCCCCGATATCGGGCTTGTTCGTCCGGGCCGGTCGGATGGAGCGAGTGGATAGGAAGCGGAGGTTGAAAGGGAGGAAGGGTTGTCGGGAATGGGAAAGGATTGGCGGTTCGTGGAATTTGAGGAGGGAATATAAAGGGTGGGGTTTAGGGAAGACGGTGGTTGTGCTGGTGGTAAAGTGGTGTCGCAGAAGGGAAAGGGGGTGGTGATGGTGGTGTCGCCAGTGGCGGCAGCGGAGGAGGTGGGAGGTGAATCTCGATGCCATTGCGAAAACAAACAATTTTTTTCCGTGGAAAGTTTTGAAAAATGAGAAGGGAAAATTATTATGGGTTTGAATAATTTTTTGAGAAGGGCTTCAGTTACAGCCATTAGGGCGGCTGTAAATTCACAGCCCCTCTAATTACAGCCATGAGGACTCAAATACTGCACATTAAAACAATTGGATACCTAAATGTAAATACAAATCAATTGAAGATCCAAATATTACATTACTTGAATATTATGGACCCTAAGTGTAATATTTCCAATTAACTAGTTGTGGCCAAATTTGAATCTAAAACTTACTTCCTATCAATCAAATTTATTTTAAAACAACTTCTAAGTACAATCAAAAATAAAATTAACACCGTGAACATTATTTTTAGGTTTACCATGCAACTAAGACGAATTATAAACGTTAGTTAGAACCAACCCATTACCATTTTCATTTATTGGTGATAAGATAACAAAAAATTTAGAGCTCACATCTATTTTGGAGACCTGTATTTTTGGTAAAAAATTGTACGAGCATGGTCACTGCGATTCCCTTTAATGAGGAGGCATCCCTTCTCCAAAAGTTACGACTATTTTGTTGAGTTTTTTCTAAAAAGAGTTGTCTGACGAGCCATTATATTTCAGTCCACTCACTGTGTCGATTTTGAGTACCTGTTCATTTCAGTTCAAAGTATTAAAGTAGGGTGCATACAGAATTTCTTCGAGTGATATGTTGTCATTGTGTGCATTATGGTGTTGCCATAATGTGCACGCACTCTATATGGCATCACGACTAGCAACATAAAATACACACGATTTGCAATGGGTGAGGGGATGTTCACACGAAGCGGCTTCAGGTAACACGATACTACCATGATGTGTACACGATGCTGTCATTACGTGTGCCAGCCGTATATATAAAAATAGAATAATTGCCAAAACTTCGATGTACAATATTAGGCTATGGGTGACAAGGGCAAAAAAGTAAATGGAGAAGAAATACAGATCGCCTACGGCGTTGCCCAATCAATATAGAACGTTGGTTGGGTAAAGCGTACAAAAAGTAATACACTTCTCAGAAATCAATACTGGTATTTAAATATTCATCTCTCATTCATATTTTTCATTCATTTTCTCAATTTAATTCGAATAAAATCCCATATTTATCAAATAAATCAAAAAAAAAAAAAAAACTATAGCCTTCTCCTTTTCTGATCTCTATTTTTTCAACGGTCAGTCTCTTAATTTTTTTCTTTTTATTGTTCGGATACGTGTTATTATGTGTGTATTTTGAATTTGGATTACGGATCTGTAAATCTGAGGAATTTTTTGAAATTGGGTAATTGATTAGCTATTCAATATTTGAGTATCGCAGATGAAGATATGCGTTATTTCTGATTTTATTTTAATTATGTTCTCTGTTTTTATTTATTCTTGAAATTTTGATTTTGATATTGCTTGATTTAAGAACAAAATATTGTCCTGATTTAAGGAAAAAAAAAAAAAAACTCTGTGGAGTTTAGGGTTTTCTTTTTTAGAATTTTGATTTTATTTTTTAAGCAGAAGTTTTTTTCTTTTGTTATCTGTTGATTAGAATGCTTAATAATTTGCTAAAGATGGGATCTTTTTGAAAATTAATATACAGTATAGCTTCAAGATTCTCAAATTCTATTTAAAGAGATTTATTTTTTCATAAAATATTAATTTTCAGTAATAAGAATTCCTTTAAAAATACTTTCTTATCAGTTAGTGTTTTAAACTCAAAGCCCTGCAAAGGCTAAAGGATTCATTCAAGTATTGATTTGCTGTTATATGAATATGTATTTTCCACTTTATGAGCTCGCATTCATTTTATATTTATAGATTTCTGTTTGAATGCTTCCTAAATTCTGAATGTCTTTTAGTTGCTTTCCTAATTTGTAATGTTTGTATAACAGAAAGCTCGGTTAGTTTCTTTTAGGTTCAACGAGAAGATAAATTTAGCATATCATTTTACATGTTAAATTCATATTGTTATTCTCGTGTTGAAGAAGATAATTTTTAGTATGTCATAATAAACGTGTTGTTGAATTCAATGTATTTGTTTTGCAGCTGACATAAGTTAAAAATATTCTTTCCTTTTAGCATGGAATTTGTTCTTCCAGTCGAAGTAACTAAACACTTCGAATTGAAGTAATAATATTGTGGAATCATCATAATTACTTCGATACCTTTTTTTTCACCTCTACCCAAAGAATCTTTATGAATTATACCCTTCCATTCTTCCATTTCTTTAAGATGGCAAATTTATTCTATGAAGTTATGGTACTGTGAATTTATATGACTTTGGTGCCCGCAGAAGTTTCAAAATGGAGCATGAAGAGACCGGATGCCATCCTTCTCAGGAAGGTCCTATTTTGTGCATCAACAACTGTGGCTTCTTTGGGAGTCAGGCAAACATGAACATGTGCTCCAAGTGTTACAAGGACCTGATATTGAAACAAGAACAAGCTAAATTCGCTGCATCATCAATCGAGAACATCGTCAACAGATCAACTAGTGACAACGAGAAGGAATCTGTTGTTGCTAATGCTGCGAATGTGCAAAATGACTTGATGCAAGTGAAGGCCATATCTGTGCCAGCATCGAATTCTTCGACCTCTTCTGAGGCCAGCAAGCCAAAGGCAAAGGATGGCCCTAGTAGATGCAACTCTTGCAAGAAACGGGTTGGCTTAACTGGGTTCAAATGCCGATGTGGTGACCTTTTCTGTGGGTCTCACCGTTACTCTGACAAACACGACTGCCCATTTGATTACAGGAGCGCAGGTCAAGATGCTATAGCGAAAGCCAACCCAGTTGTCAAGGCAGAGAAGCTCGATAAAATTTAAGACAGAAAGTTGCCTCGGGGTTTAATCTGTTGAATTATGGTGCATCGGATCTCTGGTTAAAACATCTGCTGGTTGAAAGTTCTATATCCATTGTGATTGGACTGGAATTGTGTTTCTTAGTGCTTTGTTTGTGCTGGTTTGGTGGAAAACGTTGTGGCTTGGTTGGGTTTGTGTCATTTTAGATCATGAGTGGTATATTCAATTTCTAAATCTCCACGAGACTATTGTGGCCTGCTTGTAAATTATGCTTCTTTATCTTATAGCATTGCTGCCTTGCATAAATTTTCAAGTTTGTGACCTTCCATTGAAATTGAAATCAGAGGACTTCAAAAGTTCCAAGAAAAATTAATTGGGAATTTATGCTCTTTATTTGTGAAAGTTCAAAATTGGGAACTATGTTTTTAAAGCAAAAATTTACTTCTTGTGCTTAGATACTTTCATGAAAATATTGCCAACTTTCTGTCTCGTTTATGAGATTAGGAGCAAGGGGAAAAACCACACAAGGCTAGTCGAATAGCTATATCACAAACTGCCCTGTTAGCTTTATTTGTTTCATATGTTACCCTCCTAGATTCATTCCTTAAGAATGCATAGCTAATGATTCAGAGAGAAATACACAACGATGTTCGACTTTAGAACACATTCTCAACATACCGAATATTACTACTAGAAGGCCACAACGCAATTCTGTTAAGTTGCGACAACTGTCAAGGGAAAAGTCCATATTAGAGCAAGAAATCAAGATCTGAGAGAAATTCCGCGGGATTCAGCTTCAAGATACTTGCAGATCCTCTCCATAACCTCTCTACCCTTAGCACTGTTCTGTTGGAATCTGTCCACACATCTCTGCTCTATCTTCTCTGCCATTGATGCAAGAGTCGACAAGGGCTTTATCCGTATGCTCGTTTCCTGCTTGCAAATGGTCCAGTCAATTGGGTTCGCAGGATGGGGTTCATATCTGATCTTCTCTTCCACTTCAATGAACTTCTGGAGACTGATATTACGGGTTGCAAGTTGCATTGACCGAGATTGTGCATCGACGACTGTTGATTCAACACAGTGGCAGATATCCTGACCAATGATCTTGCGAACAAACCACGGTCCTGGAGCATGGATAGTGATAGCTCGAGTTGTGTACAGCTTCCCGGAACTAGGGTCAAGCTTGTGGTTCAAAGTGTCAACCTCAAGGATGTGTGATAGAGTGCGTTTGTTTTCAGGGTCAGCAAACTTGCGCCATGATGCTGCCGTGACTCGTTCCCATGGGTGCTTGTAAGTGTGTTCTTGGGAATATGCTCTAACCATCCCTTTATATTCTGCACCAAGATAAAGAAATGTAGTTAGTAAAAAATGAGAGTGAAAAACGAGCTCTTTTGTGCAGACTAGAAACGGGAGATTCTAATAGAGGGCATACTGTACATTTAGAACAACAGATAATCCCAGGCGTCTTACCAAAACAACTGGATATTACTATTCACCAGATAGACATATAAATTTAAAAAGTATAACTTCCACTTAAAAGTAAGAAAAAATTAAGTTATCCAAAAATGTTTGGGGATAAAATGTTATTTAGATAACTTTAATTATTTTAAAATTTAGCCAAACATATGTAGAACTGAGAGACACTCTCTCCTAGCTCAGACTAGTTACTTGGCTTTACACAATATAGTAACCTATACAAGCACAAGTAGAAACTTGCAACAAAGGAAAGTTAATGTATCTTCCCCTAATTCTCATGACTTACAGGCATGCTTGGGAAAAGTTCTACAGAAATGTTTTTAATACACCAAAGGATTTGAATCAACCCCATTCATATAGAAAAACAACTACACATACAAAACCACCGTGCCAATGCTAAGAATATTCTTATATCATATCACAATTTTTTGCATTATCCCTATTATCAGGTATTTCCACCACCAAGAAGATGGACATAAAGTTTCACAATCACAAATTCCCTATTACACAGCTACTTCAACCCTAAAAGATTACATTGAAGTTGCTCAAACCATATACCAGAAAAAGATTGTTCAAGGCTACAATTGCAAAGATACGTGTTTCAAACCATATATATACCAGAAAAAGATTGTTCAAGGCTACAATTGCAAAGAAACGTGTTTCAAACACGACAAGACAGTCTAATTTGTGGTAATTATATCACAATTTTTTGTATTATTCCTAATACCGGATACTTCACCAAGAAGATGGACAAAGTTTCACAATCACCAGTTCTCCATTACAAGGCTACATAAAACCTAAAACTTAACATTGAAGTTGCTAAAACCGTATTACCAGCAAAAGCTTGATCAAGGGGGTACAATTGCAAAGAAAACATGTTTCAAACACGACAGGATAAACACTAACTTGTGGTAATTATATCACAATTTGTTGTATTAGCCTAATACCTGATATTTAGCGGATGGAGATAAAGTTTCACAATCACCAATTCTCCATTACATGGCTAGTTAAAACCTAAAACTTTATATTCAAGTTGCTAAAACCGCGTTACCAGAAGAAGCCTGGTCGAGGGAACAATTGCAAAGAAACATGTTTCAAACACGACAACAAAAACTCTAATTTGTAGTATCCTATTCATTAGGAAAACAAGGTTGAAGAAATCCCAGATACAGATTTTATCTCATCTCATCAACAAGCAAAGAATTAAATTCAAATTTCAATTCTTCCTACGAATGAGATATTCAAACTGAGTTTTTTACTTTTGAGATGAATTTGAAAAGGGTATTTTACTCAGTGATAGAACCTCACTAAAATCTTATACAACCGGAAAATAAAAGCTTCATATGGTTGTTGCAATTTGGTAAAAAATCCTTTCCATGAATACAGAAACCCAAAATTCCAAAACCCAATGTATTAATAGAAAAGAAAATTCAAATTAATATACCATCATCAAAAAATCTGCAATTGAAATCAATTCCGAAACCATCTTTAATTAACCAAAAGATCCAAAAATAAGAACAGAATCACATCCAAAATTCTAAATTACTTGCACAATCAAACAATGCATAGATAAATAAATAACAAAAAGTTAACAAATCAACCATTTACCCATCAAATCAATGAAAACATAAAATTAATGAACACGGGTAAGATCAAGATTAACCCACCTTTTCTCCAGCAGAAGGTTTGAAGCTGACTGCCCACAGAAATTATTTATAAAGAGAGAGTATTCAGAGTACAAAAATTGATTGTGCCCTATCACTATGCACAGTGCTGATTACGTGGTTGAGTTTTTCAATTTCTTATTTTCATCCGAATAGTGCAGGAGATATGTAGGTCTGTTACGACGGTGTAGCGAGCCCTAATCCTGAGGCGGCTAAAGCTTGCCACGTGGGTTTTCTTGTTTCCAAAGCCTATGTTCGTTTATTTATAAGTCATAAATAAAAAGGAATAATATGAGCGATGAATCAATTAACAACTAACATTTATAGTATAATAAAAATTAAAATCTCTAATAAAAATTAAATTTCAAATTTATTTAATAAAGAAAATATTAACTAAAAATAATAATTAAAAACTCAATTTTCATTGCACAGTAACACGATCTTATTCCATAAATACAATGTTCTAAAAAACGTAAAGCGTAGCTAGGCGTAGAAGCTAAGGTTCAAGCTTTACAAGTCTAGGCGTAAAAAAAGTTTTTTTTTTTTTTTTAATTTTTAATTTTAATCATTGTAAAAAAAATCAATAATTCAATAATAC
>CAIGRH010125104.1:0-10885 GCA_903798295.1 Fraxinus nigra | reverse complement strand
ATATATGGGTGTGTGTGTGTGTGTTACCCCCAAAATTAGAGGCTCCAAATAAGCACTCCACGTGACCTGCCACGTAAGCAGCATATCCACGTGAGCAGCCACGCACACCTTGTAGTTAAGTTGACGAAGAGCCAGTGGAAGGTCTTCAGAGAAGGTTACAAGGTCAAAGTCAACAAAAGCTATGACTATCCAAAGCTCCTTCAAAAGTCGAAACATTGTTTGTCCAATGTCCCTTCAGCCATAATAACAGGGACCTACCTGAAGCCATTCCATGTAAACACAGAGGCCCCTTATGTCCGAAGCGCAGAAGCCCCCAAAGATATCTGAAGCCCTCTACCATCAAGAAATCTTCAACAAAGGCTGACCCTGATCCAACATAACTCGATGCTGCCCATTATTATGGATCTGGAGATCTTTTAGAAGTGATTGATGAAACATGTAATAAAGAGTGTCAGTATGCCAGCTTACCACTAGGGCGGCAAATCATCTGCCAAACATTAATTGTATGGAATAGACATTGACAAGAGGCTCTGAGTTCAAAGATACTGCTACATGGATTTGATCCACCACTTTCACGTCGGCAAGACTAGTATAAATAGCATCTCTTTGTATAGAGAGGGAGGGGAATGGGGCATCTGTACCTGCTAAGTGAACACGAAATATATTGATCTTGTGAAATTTTTTATAAGATTTTATATACTTGATTCTTTACATATTTTCGACAAACACAATAGCAAATATATCAAGATTTCAATATAAAAGTGTTATCATTCTACATCATATCTATCATTCCACATATTTCATTACAAAAGAGAGATCTAATATGGGAAATCGATCGGGTGTTCGTTGATAGCGCGAATACCGTTGTAATCATACCGTCGAGGTCAGAACATCNGATGGCAAATCATCTGCCAAACATTAATTGTATGGAATAGACATTGACAAGAGGCTTTGAGTTCAGAGATACTGCCACGTGGATTTGATCCAACACTTTCACGTCGGCTAGACTAGTATAAATAGCTTCTCTTTGTATAGAGGGGGAGGGGAATGGGGCATCTGTACCTGCTAAGTGAACACGAAATATATTGATCTTGTGAAATTTTTTATAAGATTTTATATACTTGATTCTTTACATATTTTCGACAAACACAATAGCAAATATATCAAGATTTCAATATAAAAGTGTTATCATTCTACATCATATCTATCATTCCACATATTTCATTACAAAAGAGAGATCTAATATGGGAAATCGATCGGGTGTTCGTTGATAGCGCGAATACCGTTGTAATCATACCGTCGAGGTCAGAACATCTTTGTCTCTTGTCGAAAAGTGCCTCCCGCGTTCATTCGAGTCAAACTATCGATATCATTTCGTTAAAAATGCGTCGGATCCGTAGTTCCGTACTGAGGTAGCAAGAGTGGACCCGATATCTGTTGAGTTCATTTTTTGGGGTCAACAATATATATTTGTGACTTCTAAATGATAACTTAGAATCTATAAATATGCTTGAAGTTGAATGAACGCTCAATGTGAACTTAATAATGGAGATTTAATGTAAATTAATTGTTTAGTTTCATGCTTTTAAATTGTACAAAAATAAATTGCATATTTCTTTCTTCTTTCTTAAAGTTGAATATAAATATAATATAATCAATAGCCCCGATGGATTGAAATATCTAAATATAATGTGGATAGAATTGTCATAACTCATAAAATGATTCTCAATCCATATAACACTTAGATTTTAAATATATATTAGAATTAGTCGATCTTTAAAATAGAATTCCAACTGCACACCTAAAGCCATAGGTTGGGGATCGTGTGGCCAAAGTAGAAAGAATGGGATGACATTGCAACTTACCCGATAAATGAGGGATGAACATGAAAATCTTTCCAAAAGAAATTCCGCAAAATGGAATTTCGGCTCCACCTCTAAATTTCTCCATCGCATCTCATGATTAGCGACTCTAACGTATTGAAGTCGCACTTATTCGTGTGATCTCTTATTCAAAAATATCGGCACTCGCATTTGTTAACTCCAACAACTCGAGTTGGAGCTTTCCGTCAATCCTCTCCTGTTATAAATCATTTCAGTTTATAGCCATGCTTAATCACTGAAATTATTGTTCGGGAAAACCAGCCGCTAACTATTGCTATTGGAATAATCTGTGATCCCACTATTCTTACGTCGCCCACAAATTGTTTGATCATATGTCCAACTGGAAATTTGTGGGTCTTATTATCGAACCTTGCAAAAGTATCCACAAATGATAACATTATTGGCTCCACCAGGTGCCATTCAATCCCAAATTCATGCAACACCGTGTGTTTTACTTCAATCCCATTTCATCCCACCATTGCCCATCACCATAAGACGAAACAATTGTCCTAAGAATAAGAAGTTTTCGCATTCGGCTACTATAGCTATTAAATGTTCTTCATCTTCTCACAAACTAGTCCGTGATCCGAGGTTGGACAAGCATGTTGTAAAGCAAAACAAGATACGGTTTGTTCAAAAGCTCAAGACTCTCCTCCTTTCCAAGCCTAAACACTTTATGCCCATCCAAATTCTCTACAAATGCCGTGCCTACTTGTCGTTGCCTAGTCCACGTTCTATCATATCGATGATCCGTCGTTACCCCACCATTTTCGAGCTCTTTTCAGTCCCGACTCCTCCCACGCCATTCAATGCCACTGGACCGTTATCCCAGCTCTGTGTTCGCCTTACCCCAGCTGCAACAGCTCTTGCGAAAAAGGAAATCAATCTTAAGAAACGTATGTCCATTTCTTTGGCTGAAAAGCTGCAAAAGCTTCTAATGCTGGCCTCACCACACAACAGGCTTTTGTTGTCTAGGCTTGTCCATTTGGCTCCTGACCTTGGCATGCCTGTTAATTTCCGTTCTCGCCTCTGTAACGATCATCCAGATAAATTTAAGGTTGTGGATACTTCTTATGGACGTGCACTTGAGCTTGTTTATTGGGATAATGAACTGGCTAATTGTTTACCCTCTTGTGATGAAGTAGAGGCTCTTGGATTGATAGTAGACAGGCCGTTGAAATTTAAGCATTTAAGACTTCGCAAGGGACTTAACATCAAGAGGCGTCATCATGATTATCTTATAAAGTTCAAGGAAATCCCATATGTGTGTCCGTACAAGACTAAAGCAGGAGATTTTTTAAAAGAGTCCATCGAAGCGGAGAAGCGGGCTTGTGCTTTGGTGAGGGAAGTATTGGGAATGACAGTCGAGAAGAGAACGTTGGTGGACCATTTGACACATTTCAGGAAGGAGTTTGGATTGCCGAATAAGTTAAGAGGAATGCTAGTGAGGCACCCTGAGTTGTTTTACGTGAGCTTAAAGGGGCTAAGGGACTCTGTCTTTCTGGTGGAGGGATATGATGATAAGGGAGCACTTTTGGAGAAGGATGAAATATTAGCTATAAAAGATCAGCTGATGGAGCTAGTTAGGGAAGGGAAGAAAATGAGAAGAGAGAAGAGAAAGGAGTATCTTTCAGTTGATGTCTCGAAAAGTGATGCTAGTCAATTGGACGATGAAGTCGATGATGACAAATATGATGATTACGACGATGGTTTAGATGATCTATTCCAATTTGAAGATTTCGGTTCCGGGGATGATTTAGATGATAATGACAGTCAAGAGTTAATAGGGTGGAACAAGAAAGGTGAGTTTTGGACAGCCGAGACAGCTTTTGTTCAAGAAAATGAGACTGGCTTAGGTTCCGAACCTTGGTAGGATCATCAGATGAACATAACTTGGATTAGCTAAGAGTATTTGTTTTTGGGTGTTGTGATCTATCAAAGGATATGCTTCTTCTGTCAAATATCAAGCCAACCTTTCCAAAAACAGATTAGGTACGACGAAGAAAAGTTAGTTGGAGCTTATTGAGGCATCAAAGTGATATCGGAGCCATTACTTGTCGTATAAGCCTTAAACTCCATGGCACCAGCTGCATTCTATGGTTGAATTGGCAGAATTCATTGCCAAACTCTTGTAGCAGTATAATACATAATGCGGTGAACTGAAGGCAGGAGTGTTCAATTCAAAGTGTGGTACATGTAAATTTGTCAAATTTTAGAACTCAGAGATTCAATTAAAATAACAAAAATATAACTTATAGTGATGTGTGTAATAAGTTTTATATATTCTTTTCCTATGATTAAAAATCTACATAATATTGGAGAAAAAATAAAAAAGCAATAGGTAACAAAAAACTTGAACTAGCTTATTTTAATGGATATTAAAGAATCAATTAAAAAGAATATTCAATATAAAGTAAATTGTCACCTAGAGTAGCTTATTTTTGTTAATCTGCAAGGTATGCAATTTAAGTTCCCGTTTGGTAATAAATAAAATCAGGTTTTTAGTAGATGTGGAGTTTGAAGGCACTGAATTTGTTGCATAATTCATCGTCGGGTCCAATCTCGGTAAAACGATCTTAAATTTGTCGTACAATTCTCTCTCTGGCAAGGATGTACAATTCTCTCTCTGGCAAGGATATGGGGAGATTTGCCGAGGCATTTGCTGGGAATCCAGAGTTGTGTGTGGAGATATCTAGGGATGGCTATAGGAGACAAAGCGCTCCAGTAGTGGCAGTTGGAAAGAGGTTCGCACAAGATATGGAGGTTGGACCGATTTTAGTTCGGGTTTTCTGTACAAGTGGTTTAGTTGTTGCTCTCTTTTGTTGTTTCCGAACGAGAAACAACATTTTGCAGAGAAAAACTTGATGTCTTGTTAATATAAGTGAACGATAGATTCTTAGCTTCTTTCCCGATCTTGTTGAACTAACTTACATTAATGTTCAAGTGCTTCAAAGCTAGCTAAGCTCAGCATTCGCCTCTCTGTCTTTTACTAACCTATGCTATGCTTTCTGTGTTTACTGGGCTCCGTTGCGATAAACAAATGACTTCAGACAAGAACCTCAGGGTAACCAACCTTAAAAAAGATGAGAACTAAGAAGAGCAGGTTGAGAGAACCCTCAATTATTGGTGCCTTGTGGTGGTCATTTTCAATCTGGTTTCATGCGCAAATGAAATTGTTGGTCATAAACACCATAGCAGAAGAAACAACCAAAAGTATTTCCGTGCAAGTCAAGAATGCTGTGTATGCGAATCTTCCAAGATTGTCTGACTTCTGAGGCAATGTTCTCAAAGCCATGGGACAAATAAAAGAAAGATTCGGGATATTGGATAAACTACACTTATTACCTTAATTCATGTTGTGAGAATGAGGGGTTCCAGAAGATACAATATTCGGAAAGTAGGCAGTGCGGCAGTGGTGATAAGCAATCCAAGAAGGTGAAGGTTTTCTACCTCCTTCCTTCAGTGAGTCAAGAGCCCATAACGTGAATCTCTCTCTCCCCTTCTCTCTCTTTTTTCTCTTTTGAGAGTATCTAATGCTGAA
The DNA here is from genome assembly GCA_903798295.1 of Fraxinus nigra. Lineage (NCBI taxonomy): Eukaryota > Viridiplantae > Streptophyta > Magnoliopsida > Lamiales > Oleaceae > Fraxinus > Fraxinus nigra. Next base: position 5,461 of record CAIGRH010125104.1, on the reverse strand, counting down.
ATTTTTTGGTTCTCATTTTTTTACTTACTTATTCTACCCTTTTATTGGAAATTGCAATTTCATTTGGCTGGCAATCTTTATTTTACCTGGAGGAAATGGTTATTGGGGTTAGTAGTTAGCATGTTTCACCAAACTTGGTAGACCTATTAGAAGAATGAAGATGAAAGAAGAATAGGGATTTGACATGAGACTAAGATGGCTGAAATGACATTTTTCAGAATTTTTGATGTAAATTCCTCAAACGCATGGAAAGAAAAAGGAAAACACGAATGCTATTAGTAGGTTGGTGGGTCTTAAATTGAACAAAAAGTGGAAATTTGTAATATTCTTACGTGGAATCTCACTTCAAACAGTCAGTACAGTATTCTCACTTATGTAGAATTGCATTGAAATTTGTTTTGTCCCTCTTTGTTGGTTTTTCATGCATATTATAAATGCAGGTTGAGGAGTTTGCTTATCGTATTAAAGACAACCTTCCTTGCATGCACCTTGTTCTGTCTATGGAAGAGGCGCTGATCAATTTCCTTCAGGACGATACAAGGTACCTTGCGTAAATGTTTTGAAATAGATATTTGAGAGAAAACTATGTTGTTATTCACTAACATAGGTTTCTAATTGTTGACATATAACTAAATTCCAGGGAGAGTAGAAAGATGCGTCTGCTAACACTATATCGAGCACCATATAACTAAATTCCAGGGAAAGAATTTGAAGTAAAAGAGGAAGAGATACTGGTTTTGCTCTTACAGATGTCACTTTTCTTCTTCATAAATTCAGTTGCCCCTGGTTCCTGCCCTGGGCAAAAAATTAACTTCCATCCTATATCGTGTTTCTAAACCAAATATTTTGTGATCTGCTATGTGTCATCCTAATTACGAAGATTTATATTTTCTTTATCCTTCATAACAGAAAATACACTCTTGCATATTGCAATAGCTACTCTTCTCAATCCATATATGAGGGACCACTTGACCAAATTTTTATGCGTTGGGACATCTATTGAAAGTGGTTGAGTTGATAAAGCACATCATTGGTTCAGTGACATATGACAGATACAATTATTGTGTTGCCATGCTAGATTTTCTCATCATTCAGTTGGTGAAGGAGATGAGCGACTCTTAATTTTGAAGCGTTGCTCAGAGACATCAATTAAAATTATGCACGAAGACTTGCACGCAAGCAAAAATTTACTTTTCTTAAATAACTCATAAAAAAGACGCGGTAAAATCTGTTTTCTGTTAAAATTAAAGAAAAAATTCTTCAAAATTGTGAAGTCTGAATTTAATTAATGACTTTGATGGGACAGTCATTTGAGTTCTTCTATACATTGGATTGAATTGCAGACCTTCTATTCTTGTGAGTGATCTCCAATGACAGTACGATGATGTGACGGAAAGAATTTCAACCAGGTAAATTATATTTTCTGGCATAGTAATGCTAAAGCGACTTTCTATTTTTGTTGTATGAAATCAGTTATTGGTGGTATCGAGAATTCATGATACTATTGGAACATATAACTGACATCATCTCTGCTGTTCAAGTGATACTGATCTTCAAAAATATGAGCTAATTTTTATCTGCCAAAGAACTCTTCTTAGTAAATAGTAATGATATTATGCTCCGGAACCACCTTCCTAGGTAAGGTGAAGAATCAATACATCTTGTGATGTTCATTGCATTTAAAACCGTCAGATTTCCATCTTTTTGGCCTTATAGCTTTACTTAACTGGAATCTGGATAGATTGTTTAATTATTGGTTATGAATAAACTGAATAGAAGCTGAACATATATATGTAAATATGTGATTTTTCCTAAAAATGCCTAAATAAGCAGAGTGAATCTTGCAATTCAGAAGGAAAACTCTGCGACTGAATCGTCACATGAAAGAAAAACAACTCCTTTTACTTCCAGGGAAAGGATCTTATTTGCAGACGAATGTGAAACAGGACTGGTAAAGCAGAGGCCAACAAATGATCATAAGGTTGCTGGACGTATGATAACGCATGCTCTTGGCTATAGAATCAAGTTGACAAATCATGAACTTAGCTCAAGGGATAATAAAAAATATGGACACCATGTGAAGGACGTGAAAGTACAATCTGAGGACGAAGGGTCCATCAAATCGAGCAGTCGTACAGAGATAGAAGTCACATCTACCACAATTTTAGACACTGCTAGGTGTAAGGTACACGAGCAAAGGAGTCAAAGAACATCTTTTAATATAAATTTATGTGCACAAGGAAAGGATGATAATAACATTCAGAATGACTTCTAGAAAAGAGCTTATGGGAGCTGCAAAGAGATTGTTTGTTAATGCCTTGGGTATTCATCAACGAAACAAGGCAAACCAAACTAAATCGAGGAAGCATCTCATTGTTCAATATGTTGTGAATATAAAGCTAATGATGAGATTTCAACAAGCCACTTCCAGTTGATTGTTGAGTGACTCTATGGTGGTGGTCTTCTGTCTATAAGATAATTTGGCAGAAAGAAGCTTTGGTGGCTGTGTCCATTCTGGGTAACCAAATTGGAATATTTGTCTGTGGAAACTGGTTGGGCTACATTGGCAGACCAGTGGCTTTACAACTTTCAGATCCTGGGCCTAACAGTGATGGTGTTTGTTAAGTCAAATCTAGGTCATTACAATTCTTGATGATTACGTCTCTCTGCCCTCCTTCCAACAATCACGCTGAATCTTTTCTTCCTTCTGTTATATTTTGAGCGCACCAGAACAGTGCTATCTCTACACGAGCTAATGTACCTTATGCATCACCTTTTGTTTTCTTCAACTTAATATGGTACATTCTATAGCATTATATGTTGTTAACATAAATTCAAGTATGGTTCAATTTATTTGGGAGTTCACGATTGACATCTATTCAAGATCCAGATAGATCCATATACAATTCAATGGACGTAACTCGAGTTTTCTTTTCTGTGTTTGTCTTCCAGACGGATCTTATAAAACTTGCGACTAAAAATAAAAAACCAGACCTATAAACCATTAAAATATCAGGACATGCCAACATTACAAGCTTGCAAATTGATTGATGATTATCCGGACATTCTGTTTTAGGGGGAAAAAATAGAAACAAATACAAAGAATATCAAGTTAATCAGCTATCAGCTTCTCTATGATGTATGCCTATTTGACACTGAATAATTACATTCAGAATGGTACTTTGCACAGAATTTGATACTATTGCAGAACTTCTCTGCATTGCTACAATATTTCTGCCCAAGACACTGCGTGTAGTTATGGCCCTCAAATGGTGAATCTTCTGGCACAAGATAAGGTTCCATACAAGATACCTTTAATACTTCTAGGGGGCTCCTCCAGGGCGCATAACCACAAAATTTCAAAACACATTCTGGAGATTTGACAGAAATCTGAGTGTACTGATGCTCAGCTACTTCTTTTACTCCGCAATATACAGATCGTAACACTACTTCTGGTCTTGGGACGTGGAAGGTGCCTCTTTTTTAGCTGAAGCACGAACCATTGACTCGGTAGCTACTAACTTTTCCCTCAGTATGACACTATATTCATACAACTTTTCGAGGTTATTCTGAAGATCAATCATACTGATTTCATCAGAAGCCTTCAATTCTGCAGATGTAAAGAAACAATGGCAAATGCGAAGAAAAACTATGAGGTCTCAATACCAGAAGAATCAATAAGAAAGATTGGACAGGTTATAACATTTTGATATCCAAAGCAGATTTGCTCTCCATATCCTATATTTATCTGTTTCTTCTCATTTAGGAGATTTGGTAAGTATCTGAACTAACATGAGAAGCTGCTAGACATATGTAAGCAACCTTCCACTCCCTGCTTCACCCCCAGGATGATAACACTATCCACAGTTAAAATTAGAAAAAACGAAAGGAGGAACTGGTGAATTTGAAAGCCTTGATCGATCAATCAAATCACAATCAGAAAAACATGAATTAGGAAAATACTCTAATGAAAACAAATGATTTTTTTTTTTTTGGTAGTATAATGAAAATTTAAGTTGTTCTGCAAAATCAACTCGATAGAATTTGCTCCTTTTCTCAATGTAATACTTATAAGTGCACGGTATAGTAACATGTGCCACGAGGGATGAAGGTCTCAGCTTTTAGGTTCTAATACAACTGATCCTAGTGCCAGACATTAAGTGAGATCTGCTTCCGACAAGCACAGGAGGCATCATGCCTAACTCTCTCTACTAGTCTCTAAATCGCTCCTCTTTTCTTTCCCCATTCCCCTCTGTTGTAATTTCATCTCGAAATAGTTATATGATGACTGAGGTTTTAAGTACTTTTTTGCAAAGAGATGCTCTAGGACCACACACACTCCACACCTGAAGTCACAGATATACTCAGCAAATAAGATGAATAGAGACGAACAATCAATTTATCAAATCTTCTCCATTTCACACTCCAGGTGGCACAACTCCCTTACCATCACAGTGTCTTCAATAACCTGCCACGCTCCACGTCCCTGCTCTCTTCCATTAAGTTTCATTCATTTGGCTGGTGCTAAATTCGATTTTTCATTTTCTTTCTAATCTTGGAAGAAGTCTACCTTTCATGATGGTTAAGCTATCATGTAGCATGTGAGTAACTCAAGTGTATTTAATAATGGTAATTCCAGCTACTCTTCTCACACTTTTAAAGTACTGAAAAGTGAAACAAATATCTTGCATTATCAAAGAACCAAAAAGCAACTTTGAAAACTGTTAGGTTTGCATGTAATCATCCTGTTCTTTTCTTCACTTGGTAAGTAGTTCATATTAGTGTTGAAGACATCTATAAATGTATGGTTTCATCTCCAATCACTTAATGAAGCAAGGAAAACGCGAGGGGGTGGGAGGTCGTAACTAGTAAAAAGCAAACATACATCTCGCTTCAAATGTGGAAAACCTAAACTCTCGAATCTAGCACTCACCTAATGGTGGAGGTGGTGGAAGATTAACATCAACCATTGGAGATGCTTGGTCACAGAAGAAATCTACCTCACATGAACCAACAATAAGTTCATCTTTTCCATCTTTTAAGTTTCCGTGGGCTAGATCTTCCTGAATTTAGAGATCACAATAACATAAGTAGAGCCCAATAGCTTCACATTTGAGAAGAAACTTTCAATCAAAACATTACCTTGCAAAGAAACAAACGAAATTAAATACATTGAAAATCACATTAAAGCATCTTTTGGCCCCCAGTAGCAATTTACGCCAGCTAAATTTGTTGTGCCAGTTTAAACCCTTGGCAGATGATCCAGGATGTTCAAGGACAATTCACTAAGTGCTAACCTCGTTGCACTTAATGAAAATGATATAAATGTCCATAATACACAAAGTCTAACTATGAATCTTGCTCTAATCGTTAGAGCTTTGATTACAAGGGTCCATTAGGTCCTCTGGATAACACCATTTAGTTATGAGCAGCACTGGTATTTCCTCGTGTTAGGGCTACG
>CAIGRH010125009.1:0-13586 GCA_903798295.1 Fraxinus nigra | reverse complement strand
ATATTTTACAGTTTTAATAGAAGAGCAAACCTCAACGTTAATATGACAGTTGAGTTTTGCACTTAAATAAGGAATATATGGGACGACCTATCGATTGTCCAACATATGACCTCAAACTTTAATACAAATACCATGATTACGACATCTATTACAATGGATGTGAGTTATCACCAAATGTAGTAGTATTACAATATTCCCTAGGATATTTATTCTTACAACCAGTAGTTTTTAGCATGCATACATTTTTTTTGATGAAGATTTTCACAAGGATCGTGTATATTGTGTTTGACAATAATAGAATGAAGATGAGAGTACTTATTTTCATCAGAAACTTCACATGACACTATCATGTCAACTTGTTCGGCATAAGAAATTTTATGAGCACAATTAAAAATCAACAAAAGATGCGCATGAGGGAGGCCTCTTTTTTGGAATTCAATCATGTATATATGAGCAACAACATGGCCTAAGATATTATCTTTTCACAAATCATTTTTAACTCTTCTAATTTTGCTCTAAATATACGTGCAATTAGATCTAGTCAATTTTGAACTTCATCGTTGTGTTTTAGCTCTTGCCTAATTTCAGGCCAATTTAGATTGCATGTTATAGTTAAAAATATATCAAATTCTCCATAATGTTGGATAATAGCCATCGCATCTAAATATCTCCTTAGCATATCTCTAGGACCACAAGTAAATGAATGTGGTAAAATAAACTTCTTTCCAATCTTGTAGCCCATTGTTTCTCAATTTTGAACACTATCAATAATACCCCGATAAAGTTCAATACAAATTTGTTTCTGATTATTTCGAAAATAATCTAACCTAACAGTTTCAATCTTAACATACATATCTACAACATATTGTTGATTGGAATTTTGCAAATACGATAACGTTGGGGCAGTTTCCGTGCGATTTGTGGTGGTTTTGGGATTTTCTTAATTCTCCGATCTTCTTAGTCAGGGTGGTTTTTGGTCTATGTGGTGGCGGTGGGTGTTGTGGTGGGTCGATGACGGTGGTGGTGGTTTTTTTTCGTGCTGTGGTGTAGGTGGCGATGAGATGTGTGTTTTGTTATTATGGCGGTGGTTGTGGTGGTGGTGTGACGGGGTGACGATGTTGGTGGTGCTGTGCAGGCGACGACGGTGGTGGTGGTGGTTAATGGAGTCTCTCTGTTCGTGCGATCAATATCAAGAAAATACTTTGCTATCAAAACTATGAACCTTTCTGTTATAGTATATTTGGTGGTGTTGTCATCGACAAGGGTGGAGATGGTGGCATGTTTATTGGTGCTGTTGTGGCGGCGATGTGGTGAGGGTCGAAAGTGGCCATAGTGGTAGCTGCGGTAGTTTGTGACCAAATGTTTGATAATTTGTGATCAAATGTTTGGTAATATTTGTGACCAATTACTTAAGCGGGACCTAAAAATTTAATAATATATGTGACCAACTAATTTAAAAATTCGTGACCTCGAAATAATCCGTGACGTACAAATTTTTTGATCCGTGACCTCGAAATAATCTATGACGTACAATTTTTTTGATCTGTAACCTCGAAATAATTTGTGTTCAAAAAATTTGACAATATGTGACCAGTAAATAAATCTGTAACTTATAATTATGAATATGTGACCATTAATCACAAACACTGACTTTATTATCTTTATTTAATAAATATTTTTAATTAATTAAATTCATACATGATTTTTGAATTTTCAAACTATTTACTTTATTTTTGAATTGAGGTAAAGAATACACTTTAATTATGAACTTTTCCCTTCAAAACTTATTAACCCAGCACTAGGCCCAATTTAAATGGCCCAAACCCGGTACTAAACCCCGAATCTCTCATTTCCCTAATTTTCTCACGCATTCGACTCGTCTCTGTGACCGTGCCCAGATCCCACTCTCCGATTTCTCCTAATTTGCTGACGGACAGGTAAAGCCCTAATTTCAATAAGAATTCACTAATTGCAAAATGTTTTTCTTCGATTTTCTTGTTTGCATTGTATTGTATCCGTATTCTGTTTGCATTTTTTTTATTATGTTAATATCTTTTCTGGATTTTGCTTGTTTAAGTTGAAATTCTATATTTTGTGTTATTTTTGCTTATTTTAATTAATCTTCTATTTATTTTTTTCTCCTGTTAGTACCTCCAAATAGAGTTTATGTTTGTGTTATTGTTCATAGCATGAATTGTATTTAATATTATAAATAGGAATGATTATTATTGAAGCAGTAGAACGTCTACAAACTAGTTCTCTATTTTTTTGGTCATTTGAAATTCGTAATGAATAGGAACTTGTATTAAAATATTTATCATTACTTTCAAAGGAACCTATGTATTTGAATTGCTTGCAAAATCATTTGAGTCTATATTTGTGCTAAATTATTTAATGTGGATGAGTTTGTTTTAATTTAATTTCGCTTGTAGATGGACTTCAATTGATCAAAACACAAGTGCTAATAATAGATTAGCTCTAAATTTATCATTTCAACCCGTCAAGAATATAGTACAAATAACTTTAAAATGTGTTTACGTTGCAAAAATTAAATTGACACCAAGTTATGCAATTCTAAATTCTAGCAAAAATCATAGTCTTGTAATTATATTAATCATGAAGAATACCAGTGAGTGCCTTCTAATGATTGCAAAGTTACAATTAATTTTGTGAATGGTTTAGAAGTTTTTTTGTCATACTAATAATGCATGTCTAGCTATGTACTATCTTAGTTCTCCCGTTGTTTTACTCATTTCTGTATCATTATAAAAGTATTGTCTGGGCTGTCAATAAAACAAAAAAGTATTGCCTGAAATTTGAATGTTCCTTTATAAATTGCAATGTTTCTTTATTCTTTAGGTTATTTTTTTTTTTTTACTGAAATTCCGGCCCCCTAACATATTGTTCTAGGTCCACCCTGGTCTCATCGATTCCTTAACTCTGCAGCCATGGCTCGAAACGAAGAGAAAGCGCAGTCAATGCTGAACCGTTTCATCACAATGAAAGAGGAGGAGAAGAAAAAACCCAAAGAACGCCGCCCGTACTTAGCCTCAGAGTGCCGGGATTTGGCGGAGGCTGATAAGTGGCGCCAGCAAATCATGCGTGAAATTGGGCGTAAAGTGGCGGAAATACAAAACGAAGGACTTGGAGAACACCGGCTCAGGGATTTGAATGATGAGATCAATAAATTGATCCGGGAGAAGACGCATTGGGAAAGGCGGATAGTGGAGCTAGGTGGGCCTAATTACACGAGGCACTCGGCTAAGATGACTGATTTGGATGGGAACATTGTTGATGTTCCGAATCCTGGTGGTCGTGGCCCTGGGTATAGGTATTTTGGCGCTGCAAAGAAGTTGCCTGGTGTAAGGGAACTGTTTGAGAAGCCGCCTGAGCTGCGAAAGAGACGGACAAGGTAATTATGTTACATTTGTACTGTTTGATTGATATGACCTGCAGTTATCGAACAGGCATGTTTAGTTATTACTTCTAGTATACAGGTATCTGTTTTCCCTTTGGTATTCAAGGTTAGGGAGTAAAGGTTAATGATGTTGTGGATTTCCAATTCGATTATATATCAAATATAAATGAAAAATAAATCTGTTATGGTAAAGGGGTTTGGGAGCATGATAATGTGTAATATGAACTCAAATTTGGGAGAGGTTGTATATGCTGAAATCACGTACTTTTTTTTTTTCTCATTCTTAGCTTTGCCATTTTGATGGTAATTAGAACATCATGACGTCGAATATGAATTCTAATTTTGGAGAAATTAAGTCAATTAGTTCCGTATTTTCAGAAACTTAGACGGTTCTGAGTTTCGAGCATATTCATTGACTTGCTTAATTAGAATCATTAAAGTCTTGGGTTTTTGAAATAGTGTCTGGGCTAATTATATGAACACACTATATATTGGTTTTTTCATTTAACAAGTGTGATAGAGAATTTATGTATTCACACCTATTGCCTCAGAGGACTGGCCGTGGGGGTACACATAGGAGAGTGAAGAGTAAGAGACATGTCTTTTGTTAGTGGATTCACTTATCAAACCACCTTGGAAAGCTGAACCAGCTTTCCTTGTTTTTCTAACATGACATGTCTTGGTGACTTTGCCAGTTTAGCATGTCAATTCTCTCTTAAACTGTTTGATGTGCCACTCTCTGTTGATTGATTTGAAATATGTCCATGTTAGGCTGAGCATCTTTCTAAACGTTTGGGGAAAAAGGCTTTGCTTTTTGCAGCTGAAAAGCAAAATTGTATTTATAAACATAAGAATCAACATTCTAAAATTTTAGTACCATAATTATATATGATGAACTATCATTGCTAACTACATTTGCTGGTATGAAGGACTGATGGGACTCCACACATTTTAGTTATGATGTGGATGTAATGCTTTGCTTATCTGGTTTTTTATCATTTCTTCGTAGGTACGATATTTACAAGAGGATCGATGCCAGTTATTATGGGTATAGGGATGATGAGGATGGAATATTAGAGAAATTGGAAGGGCCAGCGGAGGAGAAGATGAGGGCTGCAGCTGTGGCAGATTGGATGGAGATGGAGGAGATAAAGAAGGAAGCTAGGAGGGCAGTGATGAGCGGGGAGGTGGCTGAAGTGGGATTAACATCAAAGATATTATTTGAGGAAGAAGAGGATGTAGTAGAGGAGGAGAGGAAGGAGCGGGAGAGAGAGAAGGATAAGGAAAATGAGTTTGTAGCGCACGTGCCATTGCCAGACGAGAAGGAGATTGAGAAGATGGTGTTGGAGAAGAAAAAGCAGGAGCTCTTGAGCAAGTATACTAGTGAGAATTTGCTGGAGGAGCAGACTGAAGCCAAGGCCATGCTCAATATTCAGCGATAGATGGTAAGTATTGTTTTTCAGTTTGATGTTGCATCTAATGTTTTTATTCAATCGATTAATTTCTGTTGCCTTTTCTCAAACACACACACACATGCACACACCACGAATTGCTCACTCCGAGTTGTGCAGTCCCTGTTATCTTGGCTTCTTGAAGTTTCTTTTAGGCTCTAGTAAAGCAATTGAAAGACGCGGGAGTACTTTCCTGTAAATTCTATTTGTTTGTGTTTTTGTCTTTAGATATGTTCGCTAAGAGAACATTTGAATAGCACAGTTGCAAAACTGAGACATTTATTAGTCTTATGCCTTTTTGCCCAATAAAAAATCGTAATTATTGGCAGACTATGAATAAAAAAGAATGTTTTGTTGATTTTTATATCATCTACAATGCATTTTCCATGGACTGCAATTTAGGTGGCATCTAAATAGAAAAGCTTCCGATATACGTGGTATTAATGTCTATCTGCCCAGTTCAAATTTTATCTCCAATGGATTCTATCTATAATTCAAATTTCATCTCAAACGTGAATTTAATAGGAGAGAAAATAATAAACAAGAGGGAGAAATATTTAATTATGGTGACTTACTCCATCTAGGTAGTCCTCTTAACAATGTTTACTTTTTGTTGTCACATCAGCTACAAATAGTCCTAGACACGTTGCATTGGATAGAAACTTTTGTAGAAAGTCTATTTTAACTTATGTGGCAACCTTTTTAGTGAAATCCACATTAGCATTTGAGATGATCTTAGACAGGTTTTTCATCGAATTATACCACTATTTATTTCTTTCAACACTTGCATTCTGGGATGCAATTAGAGTTTAGGGAGAATACAAGTTGCTCAGGCGAGAAACTTGTGGTACTATATTTATGTTAAATGAAGGGCTATGTAAGTACGTAAAGCATTTATGCAGTGGACTAGAAGATTAACTAGTCTTGTTTCTAAAGATACTTCTGAGGGGTATTCTATGTTACTCCAACACTACGGTAACCATGTTATATCTATGTCTCTGACTCAACATGATGCTTGGCATGGACTGGCATATGTATTCGACCCTTAAAAAATTAAAAAATGTCGCAACTTCAACATTTTAGAATGGTGGCTTGTTTTTTAACTACCCTGTTGAGATTTGATAGTAACATCTTTAACCCAAAATGCACCCCCCCTCATGCTTGTAAAACTGTTGTATCAAATTCACGTGTTTTCACATTTTTTCAGGATCACCAAGAACTCGAGGAGCATGACTATTCTCGATTGCAACTAAAAATACACATGCGCATCTCTAGTTCTCCTTGATTCCTCGAAGGAAAGAGCCCCGGAATTACCCCCGACGTTGTCGAACAAATAATCTTCCCTTGAGATATCAGAGGCTCAGAGCGAAGTGTGTTTCCAACTGGGTTTGTGTTTACTTCTAAATGTATTTGACAGATCAATTCGAATGTTATATTTTACAATTGACATGTGTCATTGTATGTACATTAGCCAGAATTACTAGAAACTTTAACATCAATTAGATTAATGCACGTGTTGCTAAGCTTAAAAAGATTACTTATTTGCTAGTTTACTTATAAGCAGAAATGTGCTATTTTCTTAATAACATGCATGTTAAAGTAATCAATTTCACTTATCAAAAAGAAAGATTTTACTTAAAAGTAAATTTAATTGCTTGAGCACAGGCAAACATCCTGTTTAGTCCAAACTTTTGAAAAGGAAAGTATATTTTTGTCTTTTCATTATCAAGTCACTTGAGCAATAAAAACGCAGTACTGTACCTCACCTGACTTCACCAGCTCTTTTTATTTCACAATTGCCCCCTCTAACGGTAAGAATTGAGTACATTGCAACAGAGGCCTTTTAACTTATAAAATTTATGAAAATTGCTGTCCAGCCTATTTTTTTTTTGTAGAATTCTATCCAAGTTGTCAGTGAAAAATTCAAATTTAGTTGGAAGGACACTTGTATCTTATTGATTAAAAAGGGACTTTAATGTCCAAATTTATATTCATATCAAAAACAAAAAGGGAAGAAAAAGAAATACACATTTCTTATTGCATGTGCACTTACAAATTACTTATCAAGTGAAAGTCCAGTGATTGAGGTAAATAAAAAAGTGCATCATCGATAAGAAAATAGCTAATATTTCTACTAATATGAAATTCAAGATTGTGAATTGCATTAAAATGAAACATAAGCTCGATAATTGAATCTGTTATTACTTTTGTCGAATAGAATCTTTATCAATCTTAAAGCTTCCAACCATTTTGTCTTATCGATTATTCTCCCAAGCCGAAGTGCAAAAGCCCACATAAACTTTTTATTTGAAACTGTTAGAATTGGTAAGTATACAAAAGATTTAAAAATTGGGTTAATTTAACAAACGGTCACTGAAGTTNAGAAAAAGAAATACACATTTCTTATTGCATGTGCACTTACAAATTACTTATCAAGTGAAAGTCCAGTGATTGAGGTAAATAAAAAAGTGCATCATCGATAAGAAAATAGCTAATATTTCTACTAATATGAAATTCAAGATTGTGAATTGCATTAAAATGAAACATAAGCTCGATAATTGAATCTGTTATTACTTTTGTCGAATAGAATCTTTATCAATCTTAAAGCTTCCAACCATTTTGTCTTATCGATTATTCTCCCAAGCCGAAGTGCAAAAGCCCACATAAACTTTTTATTTGACACTGTTAGAATTGGTAAGTATACAAATGTTTTAAAAATTGGGTTAATTTAACAAACGGTCACTGAAGTTACGTGAAAATCACAAAACGGTCACTGAACTTAGTTTTACGATTATTATGTTTTAATTCAAATCTAAAGTACCAAAACACGTGAACATAGAAGCATGATGACTTCAAGTGCAAAATTCAACATAAAATCCCCCAAACCCAGACCACCACTTTTTGTGCCCCATTCTACCACTTTCCGGCCACCAAAGCCACTGGAGAAACATACCACCTTGAAGCCCTCGTTGTCATCTACGCAACCCACCCAAGAATCGCTCCTAACTCAGACGGTGGTTGTCGAAATTTGGTCCCAAAGTGGGCCTCTCGCATAGTAGGCAGTTTCGTGCTGTGCGAGAGGCTCACTTTGGGATAAAATTCTACCACTTTCCAACCACCAAACCCACCGGACCAACACACCACCTTGAAGCCCTCGCTTTCCTCTACGCAACCCAACCAAGAACCCCCCCAACTCAGACAGTGGTGGCCGAGATTTCGTCCCAATGTGGGCCTCTCGCAGTGTGTTGGTCCGGTAGTTTTGGTGGTCAGAAAGTGGTTGAATTTCGTCTCAAAGTGGACCTCTCGCACAACAAAAATGTCGACTGTGTGAGAGGCCCACTTTGGGACGAAATTCCGACAACCATGGTTAGAGTTAGGGTTGGTTCTTCGCTAGGTTGTGTAGAGGGATGTGAAGGCTTCAAGTTGGTGCGTTGGTCCCATAGTTTTGGTGGCCGGAAAGTGATGAAATTTCGTCACAAAGTAGGCCTCTCGCAGAGCACAAAACTGCCGACTATGCTAAAGGCCCACTTTGGGATGAAATTTCGGCCACCGCCGTCTGAGCTAGGGGCAGTTCTTGGGTGGGTTGTGTAGAGGGCAGCGAGTACTTCAATTTGATATGTTGCTCTAGTGGTTTTGGTGGTTGGAAAGTGGTGGAATGGGGCGTGAAAAGTGGTGGTCTAGGTTTGGGTTTGAGGGATTTTAAGTTGAATTTTGCACTTGAAGTCCTCCTGCTTCTATGTTCACGTGTTTCGGTGCTTTAGGTTTGAATTAAAACATAATAGTCCAAAAACTAAGTTCAGCGACCATCTGTGAAAGCACATGAAACTTTAGTGACCATTTGTGAAAGTGCATGAAACTTAAGTGACCGTTTTTGTAAGTTTTAAACTTCAATGACCGTTTGTAAAATTAGCCCTTTAAAAATTAGATTAATGATTAAATCGTCATAATGCAGGGACCTCTTTTGCAATTTTTCTTTCAAAATAATATCATTTACAAATCTGTCTAGTATATCAAACCAAATCCACACCTCCACCACTCCGGAATATCCTCACACTTCATGGCGGATTACGAGGCTACCACCACCACCAGCACCGCCTCCCACCAGCACCACAATATAATCCCCAAAGAAACAGCCCTCCAAGCCTTAAACACCATAATCCAGCTCCACTTCGAGAAAACCCTCGAAAAAAAACGAGCAGTAGACCTCCAAAAAAAGGAGTTATGGAAGCTCTTCCAGATTTTCTTCCTCTTTTTGGGCCTGGTTTTCCTCGCCCAATCCCAGTCTACCAGCCTCCAGTGCCGCCACTGCTGGGTCCCCATTGGGCTCCTCTCTTTAGCCCACTTAATCTTCTACGTCTCGGTGGCTCAAACCCTGAGGTGCATCAATGGATTCAAGTACCAGAGACGGTGCCACAAATTGACTCTTGGGCTGGCCACTGAAAGGCTGAGGCAGCTGAAGATGAGAATTAGTAGCGGTGGAAATCCCAATTATGTAGATGAAACGGGAGAGGATTTTGAGATTCATTATCAGGAGCCGCCGGAGAGTTATTTTGGTAAGTTTAAGAGGAATTGGGCTTTGCATTTTGGGTTTTTGATCTTGATTTATGGGTTCATGGTGTCTTCTTCTGTTGTTCTTCTTTGCTTTTAATTCGCCAGAAATTGTTGTTTTTTCCCCCTTTGTGGAGGGGCGACGGCTGTAGACGGTGGCGGTGGTTTGTATTCTTTGATTAGCTTGGCTGTAAGGTGGTAATAGTGGATTTGTTAATTTTGAGAATATATTGGGAATATTTAAACTTTTATTTCTTTCTACATTATTTAGATGATTTATTGATTTATAATCTTTGAATTTGACGCGGTGAAGGTCATCGGTTCGAGCCTGATTATCCTAAATCCAACGCTTCGTCTATTTGGATTTGTTTGAATGAGAATGAGTTTATCTTTTTTTTTTTTTTTTTAAAAATTTTTAAATTTTTTTTTTTTTTTTTTTTTTTTTTATAGCCAAATGCTATCGCATGCAAAGATATGTTCTGTCACAAATCAAAAGAGTTTGTTCACAAATCTGAGATGTATATACTTTACTATAGCGTATCTTTGGTGGCGACTAGCAAGGATAAAGCTAATCGTACGGAAAATATTTTTAAATATGTCTTATCGATACTCACATGGGTGGGTCCCACGCGGGACCCGTGATAATAAAAAATTGCAAAAAAAAAAAAAACCCCACGCACCCCCACTATTGGTCCCATGTATGTGGCTGTACCTCAAGGTTGATTCGACTGGCAATTCTTAAGAAATTAGCTACAGAATATGCTGTGTCTTTATTTTCATGATGGCTCATCGTTGTTTTTCATTCAAACGAAAGTAACCAGAAGTTTTCATTGTTCGAATAGAAGAGACTAACTCAGAAGCCGTTTTCCGAAGTAATTTTCATTTTTTAAGTCCACTCTCATTTTATAGTCATTTTCTGAAGTTTTCTATTTTACCAGAAAGTATTTATTAAAATGAAAAAATAAAAAAAATGCGCACGTTCAAAAGTCTAGGTCCTCGATTTTCTAGTACAAAAATGCTGGGCCACACTATTGTTTCAAAAAATAAGCGCGGGTCCCACGTGTGTGAGGGGCCCGTGAGCAAGCTTCTGGAACCTAGTCCATTAATGGATCCATCAATATTTATGAACCTTGAAAAGACAATACATTGTGGATCACGTGTCATAAAAATGCCTAATCTCAACTTGGGTTACGTTACTTTGACAAAAGGTAATCCATAAATAAAGTGATACAAATATTAGTTTGCAAAATATATTTGGATGAAAAAGTTTACCGTATTCGAAGAAGTCCAATGATTAAGTGTCATATGATATTATGTCAATTATCGTGTCAAGAATTATGTCATTGTAACGTGATTTGTTGAAATTTTGACATGATAACAAAAAATAAAGTATTAATAGGAGAAACCCTCTAAAAAATTTTAATGTGCAATATACTTCCTTAACTATTGAAAATCTAAGAAAACACCCTTGTTTGAAACATTTTGTATGAAAATCCCCTACCGTCAAGATTCGTCAAAATTTATCGTTAAAAATGGTAAAAAAAAAAATGCCAAAATTTAAAAAAGGAAATAATTGCAATTTCAGTACCCAAACTTTTTCTTTTTTTATAAATTAAACCCAATTTTTTGTATATATGTCACCTACCATCCCAAATCTTTAAAAAATTATTTTTAATTTTGTTAGGTTTTTAGTTGTATTCGCAATTCTTTAGACAAAAGGATTATCGTAAAAGTCAAGAACTCATTTGGAGGGTTGTATAGATGAATTATGAGTCTTTGAATTCAAGTATGGAACGAGAAGAAAGATCGTCGAATTTACGCTAGTCTATCGCCTAGCTGATGCTCGAGCGTCCAAAATGGAATCATTATCGTTCGGCTCTCGTTCGAGCGACACATCTCTCGCTTGCCTGGAGCTCGAGCGTCGGTGCTTTTTGAGAAACCTTAGTTTACATTTTAAAGAATTTTATCCATCATATACTACATAAACTCCTCCTATTATAAATACATCATTTTAAAGATTTGGGATGGTAGATGACATGTATAAAAAAATTGGATATAATTTGTAAAAAAATAAAATGTGTGGATATTGAAATTACAATGATTCATTTTTAATTTTGGCATTTTTTTTATTGTTTTTAACGACAAATCTGACGAATCTTGATGGCAATGATGTTTTTTGAACAAAATGTTTCAAAAAAATGAGGGTTTTTTTTACAATTTTCAATAGGTGGGGACATGAAAATGTTTTTAGGGATTTTCTGTTATTAATCTAAAAATATATGGGTATTGGATTTTTCTTAATTCAATTCCATTATTTATTTCACGTCTTAGCCATTTTCTCGAGAATTTTTTTATGAATGAACTACTACATCATCTCGATCCCTCTTAAACTATAATATATCCATCTTCTTAGTCCTTCCTCAAATAAAAACTCTTACCATGTATCAAAGCCAACGTCTTATGTAATCACAACTCACTAGCAAACACAAATTTATCTAGCCATGGCAATTAACTAAGACTCCCACCTTTGTTTGACCGTCTAATGTCTAAGTTTAGGGATTTGTTCCTCCACCACTTGTTGAGAATTAAAAATAGAGTAACCCAATTTCTTTATAAATCTTTTATTTACATCGAGCTAGAGGGGAATTCTATTTGCACTTTCTCAACAAATATTCGTAGTTTATGTCAGCTTATTCAATGATGTTCAAGTTATCTAATTCAATCTCTGTGAAGTTAATTTGAAAATTCAATTTGAACTCAAATTGAAATATTCAAGTTATCAAACACGAAAAATAATTTCATACAAATTCAGAGATATAATTTAGTGAATCCACTTAAAAGTCTGGCAGGTTGCAGAAGGCACCACCAATAGCAAGTAATAAAGGCAAAGATAGTTGAACGAAAAAGAGAGGCGTGCTTTCATTAAAGCGTATGCTTTTCCCATGCTGAATTTTAGTACGAGTTCTGGCCAATAGAAAGGTGGAAAAGAGATGAGAAATGAATGAAGAAAAAAAAGATGGCCTTGTGGAGCAGTGCTGAATAAAGATTAATCTACTTTGTCAGAATGAAAATGATATAATTGTTGATGAATGTGTATGTTAACAGTAGATGATAGATAGAAAAACTAATTGTATTTTAAACTGTTCAATAAAAATTGTTTCCTGTTCTTGAGATTCATGGAAAATGATTTATTGACTTTGAACTAATATTCTACCGTCATATATCCTAAATTTATTTATGGAAATAAATTAAAGCAATATTATTTTATCATTATTTTGATAAAATTGAAGAAAACCTGATAAAAGGTAGAAATTAAAGTTTATGTTGATTATTTACTTTTCATTACTAAAAAAATTTATTTATTAGTGAAGAGATATAGCCAATACATGGTCACCCACAAATCCTTCATGGAATCTATAATGAGCAGGTGGAAGTTGCGTCAAGGGTTCGAATCCTGAAATATGAATTTGACCTTTGGAAAAGTGCAAGTGTACAAACATTCTTTCATCTTGTACCCTTAAAGACATAACCTGCGATTTACATCCTTCACCAAAGCCCAGGGCATGGCAGGTGGGGGCCGTCAAGATTGCAGTTCATCCTTTATAATAAGCAGGTGGAAAAGTGATGAAAGGGCTATCGGGCTAGACATAGAATCATTCAATCTAAAAAGAATAAAGCGGCCACATGTCATTGAAGAATCCAATGTTTTTAGATGATTTGGATTAGAATGAAATTATTGTTACTTTTTATATAACATTGACTTCATGGACATATGAAAATCGTGGTTTATTTATATACTATAACATAGATGCTTTTGTTAATTAGATTATTATTATTTTTTTATCAAACCGCGTCGAGGACGTTGAAGTACACTATTACGGCATAGAGCAAGAGGAGCTTGTGGTTGTGCAGTTGGGTCATATCCTTTCGGAGTACTGCTCATTTGTAAACACAATTATTCCGCAAGAACAATTTAAATTTGTAGATGGGTCCATGATTCAACATGTCACATGAGTGACATATAGAGTAGTCACCACGAACACGTAAGAGTACTCAAAGCGATACCAAGAATCGACGGAGATTCAGTTTTTTTTTTTCCCTCTTTTTTTTTTTTTAACATTTTATGGACGTAACATTTACTGCAATTGGGTCATATCCTTTCGGAGTAC
>CAIGRH010125007.1:0-12386 GCA_903798295.1 Fraxinus nigra | reverse complement strand
TTTTATTTTTTATTTTTTACATAAGATCATTATTTTGTTGTTATAATAGTTATTCAAATTTCTAGCGATTATAACTCGATCAAAAATATTAAGATAAAAAATCCTAAACGATGCTATTGTGTCAACATGATATCAAATGATGTTATGTATTACTACGTCGACGAAATTCGTTAGAGAAAGTCCGTGTTTATTATACGATTTAAGCCTGAAAATTTAGCCACAGTTTAAAATTGATGGTGTGTTTGAGCCACGTAATTTTGAAAGAATGTATTATAAAATANTTTTTTTTTTTTTTTTTACTATTGAGCTTAGTAGCGGAGTTGTGGGTAGTATTTTTAGGCTGTCATCATCAAAAGTAGTTGAATTGTGAACATTGTTGTTGATTTTTTTATTTTTTATTTTTTACATAAGATCATTATTTTGTTGTTATAATAGTTATTCAAATTTCTAGCGATTATAACTCGATCAAAAATATTAAGATAAAAAATCCTAAACGATGCTATTGTGTCAACATGATATCAAATGATGTTATGTATTACTACGTCGACGAAATTCGTTAGAGAAAGTCCGTGTTTATTATACGATTTAAGCCTGAAAATTTAGCCACAGTTTAAAATTGATGGTGTGTTTGAGCCACGTAATTTTGAAAGAATGTATTATAAAATAGTAAATTGATAAATTATGTGTAGTTAAAAAAGAAGGAAAAGTTATTAATGTGATGGAAAATATTATTTTATTGAAAAATGTGTAGTTGAAAATGAATAGAACAATGAAAATGAAAATTTTAATGAGTACCAAACAGGGGCTTACATTCTCTTATTAGAACGTGTTTGATCTGAAACTAATGGCTTCAGAGACTAAAATCCTTGTATTACCTACTTGGGCATTCCATTGCAAAGAGGGCACAAGAATTTTTGATGCTTTTCTATTGGGCGATACATCTAGCAAGATTCAACTTCACTGGGCAAAGGCTTTATACTCAAAATAGCTAAGGCACGAATCGAAGTTAAATATTAGGGAAACAGATCTTAATACAATGAGTTGTGACCAAATAGACATGGATCTCTATACAACAATTATCAAGGCCTGCTGTCTTCAAAATAATAGGACAGGAGTCCAAAATCTACAAGCCCTTTGCATACATTAGTTACCCTTGCACCTTTTAAAGGACCCAAAAAGGTAGCGCAAACACCTCAAACGAACTTCTCTTGGGGCATAAAATGCCGGAAAATGCACAGTTGCAGCCTTGTGAGTCAGTTGTCACGTTGGTGGGTTTCATTCTTACAAATGAAACGTAAAAGTATTGAAGCCAAACCATTTACCTTAACTAATCTTTGATAACCCACCTACGGCCATGAATTTGATAACCACCAAATGTCTGATCACTGCTGCTACTCTCGCCACCACTTTCAGCACTGGTATACCCTGATTTTCGACGATGCTTCTTTCTCCTTGAGCTGCCACTGTCACTGATACTGCCATTTAAGAGAGGATCATCTATTCCTCGGATCACTCTGCGTGTTGGTGAAGTTGTAGCTATGCAACTGTCATCCTTTGTTCTCCTCCCCATGTCATGCCTCTTTATGTTCTGAGAGATCTTATGCAATTTCTGATTAAACTTGTTGATTCCTTTCTCCATAGGTTCGACCGCTTGAGTCACTGTAAACTTCAAATCTTTTACAATCTGTTTTCAAGGTGTCGAAAAAGTAAAGGTCAACACCAGAACGTAACTTGAACATGACTGAAAGAGATGATAATGAGGTAACACTTGAATAAATCTTCATTTGCAGGACACAAGACCATCAAAGAAAACAGGCAAGGACTTTTTTATTCAATGTGAGGGTTAAAAGATAAAAAACAGACAGAACCCCTTTCTCCTCCTCGTTAGCCAAGTTCAAATTTCACTGCCTCCGCCAAGTGACTAACTACTGAATGTACATAATCACATTCAAAAAAATCTGTAAACAAATGAAACAGCATCCTCCTGAGAGAGGAGGATAAATCTTGGTCGTCTTGTGAAGCTTTGCAGGGAATCTTTACTTTTGGTCAGAACTAGCAATCTTCGGAACGTCAAGAGAGATGGAGGAGGATAATAACTAGGTGAGCTTGGTTTGATCATACTAAAATTTTTTTCTTGTAATGTATTCCCTCCACCCCAGATACTAGCTATCTTCAGAATGTCAAGATGATTAATCATCAAACCAGATGGAGGATAATAACAAGGTGAGCTTGGTTTGATCATACTAACAACTTTTTCTTTCTTTCAATGCATCCCCTCCACCCACCCCACAAATAACTGATCTGCAGTCAAACTTATGCACAGGCGCTATGCAGAAGTCAATGAGTGAGTTATTTTGCATTGGAGAAAGTTCACCCATATGAAACCGCAAGATATCAACACAACTTCGTTAATATCAAAGAAAAAAAAAATTTAAACAACAAATATTACATTCGCATACTCCACAAATATTTGTTTCTTCTAAAATGTACTTAATATGAGAGGAAAAATCAACAGGTATTGATTATAGTTTCAATAGATTGCTCAAGGAGGGCAGAGGATTACACACTTAAATGAGTGAAAGAAGATGACTTACATATTCACCCCCGCCAACGAAGACATCTCGTACACTTTCTCTGATGGTCATTCCACTCCTAACATCAAAATCAGGTTGGGGAAGGCGTAATTTTGTGGGACGTTCGCTGTCCCTAACCTCGTCAGGATCTGGAGGGCAATCAACAGATGCATAGTCTCCAAGAACTGAAACACTTCCAGAAAAGCGATCCCCCATTAACTCATAAGGCTTTGCAGGAAACACATAAAGGTGAACCACAGAAGCAAGGCCCATCTGTGCTGGATGAATACATAGACCTGTTAAACTTAAATATTTTACATGAGATATTCAGAATAAATAAAGTTGTTGGTACATGACATGTAAAAAACACCAACAATTGTCAAGAACCTTTCTTTTCTCGTTCGATTTAGAAAGTCAATAATTTACAAAAGAGAAAGAGAGTTCCCCATCTAAGTATACAGGCCAACCTAGTATAGATTGCTGCTCTTTCCGTACTTCAAATTCTTCTGAAGCTTAGAATCCCTTCTCCTTCCTTTCCATCCTCAAGCTAAATTTATGTTTTGTTTCTTATCCTCCCTGCTCCATCCCTGTGAAATCCTGTAATTTTCTTCCAATACCACCAACTTCCTTGCACAATTCTCAAATCCCTAACTCATGATCCTAATCGTTATCAAACTCATCTAATTCTAACACAAGTCCGATGAACTTATCCTACATTACTTTCACAGTACTGCTACTTCCCCTTTCAAATCAGTAGATGTGATTTCCATTCAATGTTATCCAATGAGTAGAGACCTACTTCCTGGTTTTTCCACTATCTACGGCACAATTGCCAATTACTAAAACTGGAAAGGATCATTTACCAGAATGAAATAACGTTACACTAAACAACCTACCTTCAGTTGAAGTAGTCCATATCCATCCCATCCCCAAACCAAATAATAATAAAAATAATAATAATAATAATAATAATAATAATAATAATAATAATAATAATAAAAGATATATTCAAAGACATGTAAAAGTATTAATTATTCAATGATGTGGAGAAGTATTAATAATTTGTTTTATAAAGCAACTTGGAAGTAATCATGCCTTCACACTGTTTCTTAAACATATCAAAATGTATCATTATTGTAAGTAATATAGTTTACTAGGAGCAATAACAATAGCAAAGACCAACGTAAAACAATTACCTCAATACAGATGATGAAGTCCTGAACACTTGACTTAAATTGCAGTGCTTGAGCTATTGGACTTTTAAATAAACCAAGGGCGTAGAGAAGGGCTATAGCCACACCTTGCCACCAAGTTAGAAACACAATTGACTTAAATGTCAAGAACTTGTATAGCGGTTTAATGTGTGCTAATTCATATTTTGTGATGGTATAAAATTGAACTAAGCAATACAAAGCCCATGACTGACTAAAATTTAAAACCACAGCCATGTACGGGTACCTACAAATAATAGAAGGCAGATATAATTAGAGATATTTCATGCCTCTTCTATATTTGCAAATCAAATGGAAATATCATCTTCAATAGAGGTAGATTTGATGGCAAAACATTCAAAAGGCAATACCAATTGAAATTAATTGCAAGCAATAATGATAAGTACCTATTAAACTAACAATAGCATAAGATGTGGATAACTCTGGGGATGATTTAAGACAAAAATTATATCAAGGAAAACATTAATATCATTAGATGGATGCCAATGAAAACATAGAAGGTACAGTAAAAAACATTTGGATATATAGGCATTCAAATAATGAGGCCATAATAGAAGCAAAACACTATAAATGCATTTTCATTGGTAAGGCCAATACTAACATATGCTTTGCATTCCTTTTTTCCCACTAAGTAATCCCATACTTAACCAAAAATGTAATGATTGACTATTCCAAAATCTTACCCACAATTCCATTTGAAGTCTCCTTCACAATATACACCAAAGGCTTCAAGAATCACAGCCAAAATAGCAGTAACTGCTTTTATAATCATCTGTCATAGAAATTTACGTGGTTCATTTCCCATGATGAAAAAATAGATAAGAGTCAACAATAGCATAGGCTATAAAGTTTACTAAGAATTGGAAAACTTACATACTGAACAATACCAAACTTGATAACTTGGTAAACCCATTGACTCATTTTCCAAGGTTTTAAAATAAGATTCATGGGAAAGGGGTGCTTTACAATTCCCCTTTCAGACCCATGATCTAATAAGGGTGTTTTCGCACTTATGCGTCCTTCCCTATTCATAAATGCGATTGTCCTTTCTTCTCCACCTAATTCAGAACACGAATACATGAGAAAATACAATGAGATAGTCGTATAAGACATGAGTTTTATGGGAAGTTTAGGAATGTACTGTATCAAGCGAATTATTGATCGATGACGATTACAACTAAAATAACATTAATGAGCTTCTTTCAGAAGACAGAAACATGGATGTCGAGGCCTTATATTCTAAAAATAAAATATAGAACCTGGAATAACAAGAAATAAAATATTTATAAAGGGAAAATGAAAATATTAAGCTAATCCAAATCTAAATCTTATATATTCATACCTAAACACGCAACGAGATATCTCCCGAAGCAATACATGGCAAAGGATTCATAGCAATCACGCAGGATCTCAATATCAACACTAATTGCTGGGTTTACCAACGATACAAACTGCACAAATAAACCATGTTAGAGCAAGATAAATTCCAGATGTGATTACATGACTCTGGATTATCTGAAGAAGTTGCCGCTAGTAACATTGCAATGTTTTATGATGTGCACATTTTGAATATACTTCAAAACAAACTATCACAGGAATATGATTGGATTTTAAATATTTGTACACAGTCTATAAGTTTGCCCAAGGCTTCAAAAACCTGTGCATTAGCTATTGTGATTAGTAGAACCGTCCATTTCTATACAACTTTCCAAGGTATTTTATACAAAGTTTTTAAATATCTTATACTTCATTGCAAAAAGTAAAAGGTCAAGAGAGGATCCAGAGCAAATATATGCTTCCATTATGCAAATTCAGCTCGATCGGATAAATCATCAAATATTATTCTCGCTTCCATCTAGTTTTGAAAAATAATGAAACAAATAACGTGAAAAACAGAACTTACTGATTCAACGGCATAACAGGGCACCATCAATACCACACCAATCAAAAATTTCTGCTCCTGCAATCCACCCACAGAAAACCAATAAAGATTAATTTCAGAATCCAAAAACCCATAAAAAAAAAAAAAAAAAACTAAAGTAAAGTAAAGTAAACAAAATCAAGAAAATTGAAATACGAAATCTATGTATGACCTCGGGGTTTTTGTAGGCAGAGAGATGCTCGAATATCAGATAAACAGAGAGGGTCAAAGTGAGGATCACGAAAAATCCAGCGATTAGAGCTGCCCATGAGGGAGGTGAATATGAGCTGCTGATCCAATTCAAATAATCAGAATTTATGATATTCAGCAGCATCAATTCAACTCTGGAATTTGATAAGGGTTTTTCTAGTTTATTCGGGCTATATTGATTTTTATTTTATCAAATCTCATACGATGAACTTCTACACAGAGGTTGAATAAGATTGGGGTTGAATTAGAGGATCGAAAATCAGAGAAAAATGGAATATAAGTTTTGAAATTTGAATATATTTATTTTGTATATTCCAGTTTGGCCCCCTATAATTTTTGGTAGTCCTTTTTCTTCTTTCTTTTTGTTTCTTGCCTTCTCCCCCAGGGACATAATTGATTATTATTTTGGAGGTTAATTTCGTTTTTTCTAATACTCTATTAGCTATTATTATTTCATTGGTTAAATTCATTCGCGGTAAATTAAATTAATTTAATGTCAAATAAGTAACTGCATTTCAATTTTGTTAAAATAACAATATTTTGATTTGATTTCAGTTGAGTAATTTCATCAATTAGGACGGAGGGAAACAATGAAATGACAGTCGAAAAATGATGATTGTTATTTTATTTATATTATTGAAATAGTACTTATTGACTTTAGCAACTAACGAATATCATTTATTACGTTTCAATTCATCAATTCATATTGACGAAATTGAACGTAGTTACTTTAATTGAAATAAAATCAAAGTGTCCAAGTTAAAACGTGACATTTGAATAAATAAGAATTTTAATAAATCAAGTAATATCTTACGATTTAATTTATAAATAAATAAAAATTAGTTATAAATAAGGAAATAGTACTTCTATATTTAAAGTTTAAGAATAATGAAACATAAGGAAATGAAAAACTATAGTCACTGCTTCAAACAACTTTACTTACTGTAAACCAACCAAAGCATGGGCTCCTACTCTTCGAACTTCCTCCGCCTGCTTTCTTATACAAAACGCCTCACCCATCACGTCAATCAAGGCCGCCATCACCAAGCTCTCACCCTCTTTCGAGAAATCCACTCTTCTTTATCTCTTTCCTTAGACCCTTTCATTTTCCCCCTTGCTCTCAAGTCCTGTGCATTCCTCCTCTGCCCGCTTCTTGGCGCATCCATCCACTCCCTCACTCTGAAATCCTCCTTCATTAAAAA
This sequence comes from Fraxinus nigra, assembly GCA_903798295.1. NCBI lineage: Eukaryota > Viridiplantae > Streptophyta > Magnoliopsida > Lamiales > Oleaceae > Fraxinus > Fraxinus nigra. The sequence continues at coordinate 5,248 of CAIGRH010125007.1, read as the reverse complement.
TCCATTTGTTGCCTGCGGTCTTATCGATATGTATGGAAAATGCGCCTCCATTTCCTCTGCTCGCCAACTGTTTGATGGAATGTGTGTAAGAAACGTTGTTGTGTGGAACTCCATGATTTCGCTGTATACACATTCTAAGAATATGCAGAATGCCTTGCAGTTGTTCGGGGCGATGGATGAATTGCCTAACGCGTCGACTTTCAATACGATTATCATGGGTTTGTTGGAAATAGAGGGGAAGTTGTTTGAAGCCTTAGCTTTCTATAGAAAAATGTGGGAGATGAGTTTGAAGCCGAACTTAATTACAGTACTTGCTTTATTACGTGCTTGTGCGGGGATTGCTGCATTGGATTTGATCAAAGAGATACATGGCTATTCAATAAGGAATGATATTGATCCACACCAGCATTTTAGGAGTGGCCTAGTGGAAGCTTATGGGCGATGTGGGTGTCTTGATAAAGCACATCTTGTGTTTGAGAGCATGGCAGAAAAAGACGTGGTTGCCTGGAGTAGCCTCATATCTGCCTACGCACTGCATGGGATGGCCAAAAAGGCTCTTGAGGTATTTGAACAAATGGAAATGTCGAATGTAAAGCCTGATGAGATCACTTTTCTTGGAGTATTGAAGGCATGCAGTCATTCGGGATTAGCTGATGAAGCACGTGTGCACTTTTCTCGAATGCATAGTTATTATGGCATAGAAGCAAATGGTGATCACTATGCTTGTCTAGTGGATGTTTTGAGTAGAACTGGGAGACTATACGAGGCATACGAAGTTCTAAAAGGGATGAAAATAAAAGCAACTGCAAAAGCTTGGGGAGCGATTCTTGGAGCTTGTCGAACTTATGGGGAAGTGGAGCTAGCAGAAGTAGCTGGTAGGGCTTTATTTGAAATAGAGCCAGAGAATCCAGCTAATTATATACTGCTGGCTAGAATTTATGCTGACAAGGAGAGATATGAGGAAGCTGAAAAGGTTACAAGAGAAATGAAGGAGAGAGGGGTGAAGGCGGCACCTGGTAGTAGCTGGGTTATCTAACAAAGCTGATGCTGAACATCGATGCTTTGATGAATCAAGTCATTCAGTGAAGAAACATGAGATTGAATAGAAAAGACTAGCAGAGGGTAGCTGAACTTTGAGGGAATTATAAATACTACTATCACGCAAGCAGGTGGTCTGCTTTTTACCTGAGAACAATATGGCCGATGTGTTGTCTGCCATAAATATCAATGATTTATGTAGCTGCGAAGAAAGAGCAATGGCCGATGTGTCGTCTGCCGTATTGTTGAAACGGACTAAAAGCATGCTTTTTTTTTTTGAATAGAAAGATAGATCCATCCATATATCCTATTCGAATTAGGTTTTGATATTTTAAAAAGAATCGATTTCTTTCAACGTTTGATTCAAAGAACTGTGTTTAGCCTCCCTGCTCATGAAAAGGCTGCTACAATTTATTGCAGAGGTTCTCTGATACCTGAAGCACTGGAGTAATACATTAGTCGAAAAGGGGGCTAGAAGTGCCTATTAATCCCTCACTTTGGTCTCTAAATTTTGGCAAACATTAATACGAAAATTGAATCAATAAATCTTTGTAAACAGTTGATGAAGTCCATAATAGTACGAGATACTAAATTAATCTGAATTGAAATGAAATTTTTCTGAATAGCCTTCTATTATAATTTCTCATAGTTTCAGTTTCATATTTTTAATTATTTTGTTTAATTACTTGTTAAGAAAAATTATGTGGGTATTTTGTGTGGATTAAAATTAGATTTTTAGTGGATTGTGACAAAAGTATTTGAAATGTGTGGTTGAAAAGTCGTGATACCCATAAAAGATATGGTTAATATTGATTGTTTGACTTTGACTGAAATTAAAATTTAATTTTAATTCGAAACAAACATGGCTTATATCTTTTCTCATTTACCATTGAGATCAACTTGTTTGCTAAAAAATAATTAAACAAAATAAAAAATCGCATGATCAATTTTATGTACTTCACAAAATACGAGTATTAAATTACTAATTATCCATAATTAGAAGTAGCAAATAAGGGTAGTGCCATTGGTGTCCCAATGTACAAGGAGAATAATTCAGCAAATAAACATAAATCTTTTCTTAACGGGTAAACGGGTCGGATTCAAATTTCGTAAATTCGTGTGAGCCGGGCTTTTTTAGGGTTTCTGAATTCCACCTATATAATCCAATCTTCTCCATTAATTTCTTCTTAAAATCTCAACCCCCGAAATCAATCTCCATCAAACCCTGAAGTCTTGTATCCTCTATCAATAATTTCAAAAAAATAATCCTATTTTATGATTTTGTGTGCTTCTCTGTGTATTCATGTGTGTTTAAAATTTACACGTACAAAGTGTAATTTGCACGTAGCCTCCCGGGCTCTTCTGAGATTTTACGAGTGAAGTCGAAGCCCCAAAGCTCGTGCTAGATTGACGCCGTTTAGTGTTGCAGATTTGTCTCTTTGTACATCTTTTCCACGGTAAATCTGTGTCAAATCAACGTCTACATATTCTCTAAATTGGAATTTTATATTTTGCTTCCTCTCCACACCTTTAGATTTTCTTACAGTTATTGTTCTCAGTAAAGAAACCCCTAAAACGGTTGAATCTTTGTTTTCTGTAAATTGTTTGGCTATGATTAATTAATTACCCGCGCCTCTGAGATGCACAATCCATGAAGCATATGGAAAATTGAGATTGTTAAATTATTATATTTTAATATTTTAATTACAATTTCAGTTTTTATAGGCGGTGATGATTGATACACAGCCAATTATGCCAGTTCTGCTTCAGAAAATTCTTGATTGATAAGCTGGTTAATCTCTCTGAGCCTCTTGAACAATTTCTTAGTCAAAATCAACAACATTTATTTTTATTTTCCCAATTACATTGTTAAATTATTAACTTTTGATTGATTTTGTAACCATAAATTCCTTGTCTTCGATGATGAGATAATCCACAATTGAGGTGTATGTGATCTCAAGACCCTGAAAAGGGAGAACCTACTTGTGGTTGCTGCACTATTAAATGTAATTATTGGATATATATCTGAGACAATATTTATTCATTTTTTTCAATTTTCTAAATTACCAATTTTTATTTTTCGTGTTTATAAAATATTTGATTGGAAATTATTCACTATTGCTGGTTGTTGAATGTGTTTTCAACTAGTGTTTTGAGTTCAACTATACTCTTTCCCTTAAATATGATCTGGGAAAAGGGTCTGAATAACTCAAAAGATTTATGTGTTGCCATCAGCTTCATCTCTTGAAATTGCTAACGAGAATGAAGTTAAATAACGACACTAAATATTTTGTTAAATTATTGAAAATTCAATTGTCATTATATCTAGAAAAGTTTCTTATGCTTTTTGCTCACCTCGTGAACTTGTTTTGTAATTAAGCTATTTGAATATTTTAGGAAATTGGGGGCTGTACGGCCTGTGCTGCGAGTGCATTCATGGTGAAGGAAGAATGCCAATGTGGGATTCTTGCAGCCCTAGAAGGCAAAGCAAAGCTCGATTGAGGATGCTATATGTAGCGGATGAAGCTATTTGTTTTGATAACAATTGTGTGTAACAGGAAGTCCATATTAACCCTTTTGTTTTTGAAGATGCGTGGATGGCTAGGGATAAGGTGGATATAAAAGGCTTCACAAATGAACATTAAATGATGAATTGCCTCTTTTAAGATGGTAGACATTTAAGATACTAGGAATAATAAAACTCATTCAATTTCATATTACGTTTTATCATGACCACTTAATTTTTACTAATTTTAAAATAGGTAAAAACTTATTTAAAATAATCAGTATGTGATTACCCAACTTCTTTTTACTAATTTTAAAATAGGTAAAAACTTATTTAAACAAAACATTACTTTAAGAAATAAAATAAAAAACTTATTTAAAAAAAATATTTTTAATATTAATTTATTTTATATATATAATGCAAAGTTATCATTTTACACTTTTTAAAATTAGTAAAAATTATGAAAAGAAGTGGTATGGTTATGGTGAAACGTTATATGAAATTGGATGATCATGATAAAATAAAATCGAATTAGTTGGCCATGTGATATTAGGTATAAAGTTGAGTAGTTATGGTGAAACAAAATCAAAATTGGGTGACAATGATGACACTAAATATAAGGTGGTCATTGGTGGATTTAATGCTGAATTGAAATATTCTATAAGATCTCTTCTGCATTATACCAAAAAATAATAAATAAATTTACTATTTCTCTATTTGTTCAAGATTTTAGATGAGAAAATTTAACAATGAAATGTCAAGATATGTTTGCACCTGTGGGCATGTTGAAAATTATTTTCACCTCTCTAATAACTTCGAGTTTTGTGTGCGTTTCTTTACAAAGAAGTTGACTAAGATTTTTTAACATTTCATGCAGTAAATGGGGTTTTTCTTAAAGTATTTAAAATTCCACCTTCAATTGGGTACTTCAAAATGTCAATACAGAGAAGACTGGTATTTGATATTGAAAATTGCACTTTAACGTTATTTAGTTGCTTAGGTGACAATTACAAAAAGAAACAAATGAGAAAATTGTTTAGAAACACCACTGAAGGCATCGATCAGTAAGTGTGAATCTTTAAGGGAGATACACTTGACGAAGGGATTGTTTTGTCTTGAGTACTTGTCCATGTGTAGTCATCATCTGAAGTCATGATTAATTTTGGCTTGCACAAATGTGTGCCTTGAGACACGGCATCAGAAGCACTAGAAAGCATTTGACACATTTTAATACTCTCCAACTCTATGGCTACTTCTTTCATGGTTGGTCTTTTCTTCCCATTCAAGTTTAAGCACCTTTGTGCAAGTTTGGCCACTGCATTAAGTTCCTCTCTCTTATCTTGCTCTAAAACTTGTATGTCAAAAATTGCTTCAGGTTGTTTTCTTTCCATGCATGTCAAAAATTTTGTAGCCAAACTTCTTTCCTCTTCTGATCTATCAAGAGATATTGGCCTTTGTCCAGTCAAGAGCTCAACAAGAACAACTCCAAAACTGTAAACATCACTTTTTTCTGTAAATTGACTTGACTGGAAGTATTCTGGATCTAAGTATCCGAATGTTCCTTTTACTTGTGTACTTAGATGAGTTTGATCCACTGCGATTGACCTTGAAATTCCAAAATCTGAGACTTTTGCTACATATTTTTCATCAAGAAGTATATTGGTCGACTTAATGTCTCTATGATAGATGGGAATAGAAGTTGCA